>JAZHYW010036835.1:0-133846 GCA_037355805.1 Ixodes ricinus
GAATGCCACGCGTGCCAAGTTTCTCCTTGAACTCATTGTTATGCGGCCTTCAAAGCACGGATCTCGCGGTGACCCGCGTTCGAATCTGTATGCAGACTTTTCTTTTGTATGATGTATGAGGAGTGTGACCCCGGCTTTACGGTGCCAGACGACACTGCCGGTTCTGTGGTGAGTAGGCGGCAGTCCTGCAGTTCTGCTGCCATCTCTTCGTGGAGTTTTAGATGCGGAGCATCTCTTGCTCGGGTCTATGCCCCGCGGCCTTGTAGTCCGCACTCACACAACGCACGCGCAACTCTCCTCCTTCCCTCTCTCCAACAGCTGCACGTTACTCTCTCCGCTCTCTCTCTCTACCAGCTGCGTGCACTACACGTGCGTTCGCTTCTACTCACACCGCGCGCGCACGCGCAACTCTTCTCCTCTAGTCTCCTCTCCTTCAAGTGTGAAAAAAAATAAACGGCGAGCGGCGAGCGTTCCAAGTTTCTCTGCCGCGGGCCGCGACGAAGGCTCGCGTAGGGGGTAACGCTAGGGCACTGGGTGGCGCCATCTCTCGACGTGAGCACGCAACTGACTCTTTCCTCGGAACCAACACGATGCTCCGCATCACCCCATAGTTCCCCTCGGGAAGATGGTGTAATTTTTTCCAGTTAGCCAGTGCTGTATACGACTGCTAGCCTAAGGTCTGTAACGTGCGTAACGCAGTTGTGATACACGAAAGCGGGCAGGTATACGATGCTCTTCCAAATCGAAACGGGAAGGGGTGGGGATTGAGCCCACGATCCCTGGCTCCTGCAGCGCGAACTTTCGTTCCATGTGCTCCAAGTTAAGACGCACTAATCAAGTCACATGCGCAGAATAAAACCAGCGTATAGTCAATGCGTGGCAAGCAATGCGCTATCGTACGCGCACGAAGGCAACGTGATACAGCAATATGACGAGATACTTTCACGGCGAGCTAGCGGCAAGTCTGTACGGAAGCAATCGATTATCGCGTTGTTTTTGGATACTACGCGTACAATATATCTTTTTCTCGCTTAGTCGGGAAAAAAGAGGTCTCTATGGCTTGTGGGTGAAGAACGAAGGCACTAGATCTCGCGCTAACATGCGTTTGCAGTCGTTCCGGCGTCCAGAGAACTGATCGTCGTCAAAAAATGAACATCGCAGTTTGTGTTCATTCAGTTCTTGAAACGGTTACATCAATTATCCCAATAATATAACTGACCTCGCACACCCAAATACTACGGAAGTGAGGGAAGCCCTTTCTACTGACCCGCGCGACAGCCACAAAAATCGTCGCTTGCGGTGTTTATCGCCCTCCGAGATACGAAAACGCTGGTTTCCAGCCTCATGCCGGTTATTACACCTGAAAGGGCAGCACCCTGGCATCTGGGTCCCTTTCAAACGCTCGTAAATGTTGCAAAAAGCAACGACTGTCCATGCCACGCCAATGCTCGTGAATGTTCTTGCCACGAACACTGAAACCTTATGCGAAAGCGCGAGAAAACGTTCCCCACGTGATCGCCGTGAGCCAATAGGGAGCGGGAATTGTCGGCGAACTCGAACATCAATCAATGGCGATACACTGCTCCCTACCGGGACATTAAAAAAAAAAGAGAGATCGAGGTACACCTAAGCATTCCCTATGAGTTGTGAATGCGAAAGCATGCAAGCCGCTCGTCCGCTCCCTTTTTCGTCTGCTGCGTACTTTTCGTCGCCGGTCAGCGCGTGTGCTCCCATGGACACGGTGACTTTGGATGCTCCGTGTTAATGGCGCGCTGATGGACACGCAGCGCCATGGGGTGAGCGGTCGTGGAAACTGACGAGCGCAGAGGCCAATGGGAGCCCCGTCGACGTGCGCCAGCCAATGGAACCGAAGGAAACTAGGTGCCGTTTTCGCGATTGAAACTGATGACGTCAGCTCGCTCCATGAGAAAGTTAATGATTTCGCATTAAAAAAAAACAGTCGTTAGTTGTTTGCATTGCAAGAGTTCAGTCTGCCAGAATATGACGACATTGTTACCTACTCTAGATAAGTAATTTAGCCAATGCAGTACGACTGCTAGCCTGAAGTCTCTAAACCACGCAGTAGTGATACACGACCGCACGCCGGTAGGATAGTCATCAAGATCGAAACGAACAGGGGTGGGAACTGAACCCAGGTTTCCTGGGTTCTGCAGCGCGAGCTTTCGCTCCACGTGCTCCGAGCTGGTGTGCGCAAGTCCACTCTGCCACCGTTCCCTCCTACCGGAATATAAGCAGTGGCGCAAATCAATACAACTGTCGCCGTAAAAAAGGAAAAAAGGAAAACGAGAAAACAGAACAGTCAGAAAAGCGGTATACTCACCACATCCTGCAGCCGGACTCGGAGTTCCTGCTCACTCCTTTCTTTCTGCGCCCGAACCGTCTGCGGAAAATTAAAAAAAAAAAAGACGACAGCGTGAGAATTTGTTTTAAAAAGGAGGGAAACATACACTATACTTAATCTGGTTAATTGGGTTGTGTGTGCCTTTAGACAGAGGGAAGTTAGTACTATGCCCCAATGGCATCTCCAGTGTGTCCGCTGTAGATGAAAATAAATTAAGACACTTTGTACAGTACAGCCTGCGCTCTTGGTTGGGTAACGGCTAATGACACGCCTACGGGGGTTTTAGGCGTGACATAGACTTTATTTTACATACCAAGAGAGTAACCCTGAAAGTAGCCGTGACACTCACATTTCCACGTCTCACTGGACCATTCTAGGCGTTAAAACAGCGTACGTATCCGTTATACTGGCAGCTCCGCACACCGTCGTCGTTAGAAGCTGTCTGCCACGCCGATAATGCAACGCTTATAAAACGAGTCACAGCTAAAACTAAAACACAAAAACCAATAGCACTAAAATTTCAAGTTCAAGCGGCTCTTGTCGATGGGAAGTGCACGAAAGGTCATTCCCAGAGGCTACACCTTTCCTTCTTTTTTTGGCAGCGGGATTTCAATGCAACCTCGACGGCGTCATTAGTCAGAGTACCGACACGAACAAAAGGCCCGCCGAGATGGAAACTAAAAGGGAGAAGTGGCACCACGGGGAAGCTGTCCTACCGCTTCCTCCTTTGAACCAATCGGGGGAGGGGAGTCCCAAGTGGCCAGACGAAGGCGCTCCAATTTTCGCCGGGACATTTTCCCCCCAGAGCCGAAGCAGCGACACAATCGAAGGATCGATGGCACCGATCGTTCCACGCGGCGCCCCTGTCAAGGACCCGCACTAGTCTGCCCAGATTTGAGAGCGTTTCCAACTGCTCGATCTTGCAACGCAATCTGCGAGAAGGTGACCAATAGAGTCCGTCGTCCGCGTCCAAGCTTTGCTCAGCCCCTATACTCCCGCCATCCTTGCTCGCCACGCGGCGATGCACGTAGATGAGCGGTACGAGCAACCGGTCTGCGCAACGGGTGTCCGCCATCAAAGTGCAGACGCTCTCGTGGCCCGTGTAAAGCGCCTCAGCACTGAGAGTAACGCGAACCCTATCGTATTCAGCTTTCCTCCTTGACGACGTCATTTATGAGCGCGCCGGGATCGGGGAAAAAGAGACGAGTGCTACGATCGGCTGGGACTCGTGACGCTCCTGATTGGAGACCGAGTCTTCGCCGAGCACTGACTCAGCACTCGTGTCCAATCTGCGTTTGCCTCTTTAGGTGACGTCATCACTACGACCTCTTCGAACGGGAGGCGTTTCACGCTCAACAATGGCGTCGTCTGAAAGAGGGAGACGAGGCAACACCGGAGGAGGGTCTCCCCTATAGGGAGGACAAAAAGTGAAGGGTGCTGCCTTACTGTCCCGTACGGAGGAGTTTTCATACATCACACGAAAGACAGTCCGCAGACGCTGTTTTGAGACGTGCCTCAAACGGCGTCTGCATACGTATGTCTGCGGACATACATTCGAAGCGTACATAGGTATGCAGCGAACAGGCTTGGGACGTGCGTGAGGCGTATCCGCGGATATTTCGGACATCGTGTCCGCCGAGAACAGCGTGCCTTTTTTTTTGTGACTGCGACTTCGTGTTTGAAATTGATCCATCTCTCAGATATGGGCTCTCTAAGCGGCGCTCGGCGCTCGGTCGGCAGCCGACGGGGGCCTCGAGGGCACCGGGCTCTCGAACGGCGCGTGGTAAGAAAAGGCCAAAGCGTCGATACTCCGTGGCAGCTTAGGACGGAGCGCTGGGGAAGCTACGAGCCGTCCGAGCCAATCCTATGCCAGGTAAGCGTCAGGTGACCTTCGGACAGGCCGCAGCGACGCGTGGAGCGCGTACGGTCACGTGATACGAAGTCGGAGCGCTGGGACGGCTCGTACCGTATACGCTGCGGCGTATCGTAAGGTGAAACGAGGTGCAGTGCCTCGTCAGCAACGCACGGTTCCATTCTAACGCCGGACGTTTGTCGTACCAGCCCAAAGGGGTCGATGTACAAGCATCCATCCACCGGTAAAGAGCGAGCAAACTCGGTTTGCATCGGGAAAAGAAGTATCCGAGTCAAGAGTCGAAATGGTCGTGTGGGTGTTGTGTTTTTATACAGTCGGGAAACGGCATCTTATCGACTCCGGTAGAGCAGGGCAATTCTGCCAATGCCGTAGGAGATCTCTAACAGCTGGTCATTTACCGTGCATCATTCAGTAGATGGCACGACGGAACAGCGCCCAGTATAACGGCCCTCGAATGCGTTGCACTCGATAATTCGGAGAAAAGCACCCTTTTCGTTTGAATAATAACTGGCATGCCCGACGTCCTCAGACTTAGGCATGTAATCGACATCTGTTCTCGTGAATGAAGCCCGAATGCTAGAATAGAAATTGCAAAAAGAGAAAGTGTGCAGGCGAGCTGGTTAGCAAACATCATAATCTAAACCCTGGGAGATAAAAAATAATAAATAAAATAACGAAGAACACGTACGTTGCAAAAAATGACCGAGACAGCTAGGTTTGTTCGCGAAAGATCAGAAATCGTCCACACAGAAACAGGAAAGGAGGTAGACGAAAAGTATGCCTCCGCAAAGTCTTGACGCGAACTTGCCAGACGGACTAAAGTCCAAGAACTTAGACAATGCTAGCTCGGCACCCGCACATCAATCAAGATATACACCGTTCCACAGACTGATGGCAACATAATCCGGTGAGTGACCCAGGTCAATACCAAACAAGACATGCGCCTAACGCCCCCCCCCCAAACCAACGTTCTTAGATCTATTAGATCTAAGATCTAATCGTGGAGCTTGTACTTTCGAATAACGATAACGTCATGCACCCGTATTATCTTCTAGGTAATATTGGCCGTATTGCCAAGGTCCGCTTTAAGTCTCTCGATAAGATTCCGATACTCGCCACCACTTTGTGGAAAGGTGTAAGACGCGTGCACGAGCGAATGCTCCGCAGCAATTCTCTTATGCCGTTTGTTGGGTCCGACGCAGGTGCCTCGCGAGCATTGACCTGACCAGTGCTTGCACGACGCAGTGTTGGCGGGACGCTGAAAGCCCGCGGACTCGAGCGAATGGCTGCGTCTGGACCAGCCGATTCGCTGTATAAAGGTCAATCATTTTACCGCTCATTTCATTGCAGCGCCGCCATTTGCTTCCAAGGGCTGCTGGATACACGGGCCTCGTGCACTGGCACATTTGACGCTACCCGAAAGACAAACGCAAACACATCGAGCGGCCTTGGGTCCGCTGGCTTCGAGTCATCATTCACGACAGAGTAATGGCGGCTGCAGCCGCGTGCCGGCTGCATGCCATTGACTCCGTTGCGCGAGGGAACACGCGAGCTATACATTGGCGCGATAAGCGTGGCACTTTATGTTCGAGCGAAGCCGGAGCTGCAAGCACGTGTGCTCTTCCCTAAACGATGCTCGCGCTACACGAGCGCTTGCTTGCTTGCTCGGCAGGGGTCACGCAGGGATATCACAGTGTAGGAATATGTATAGTTCTTCTATTCGCGGCGAGAAGTTTGGATATCGCCGCCTGGTGGAATTCTTTCACAACTCAGAGTGAGGATACTTCAACTTCCTCTGCTGGTGCAAGCACGTGCAATGCCAAGCTTCTATGCACTGTGAAAATGAAAACATAACCGGGTGGGTAGCACGTGCACTACCCATAGTGAGGAAAACAGACGAGCGCCTAGCGAGCTTCTCACCGCGGATAGGCTCCCTGCGGGAGCCAGTGTTGCGCGTCTGTTTCCAACGTGCCGCCGCGCCGCCATTCGCCGGGATCGATCACGTGAAGAGAAAAGAATTCTGTGCCGTGCTGGAAAGTAGACGTTGCACGCGCCCCGGCATATGTTCGCCTGCTTTTGCCTCCTCCTCCTCCTTTACTCTTTTCCACGCGCGGCGGCGCGCGCGGCACCGCTATTCACCGAATTCAGACACTTGACCGGCCGCAATCGACGGAGGATGGCTCCTACACGCGCAATCGAGTGATTTTCCCGCATTACTGAGTATTTCAAGATGGCTGAACGCGTGACTCTGGCTCCCGCCGGAGCTTATACAGGAACGCTTGGAATATGCGCAGGGACGCTAAAAGCCCGGAGCTCGTTCTTTTAGCTGTTGCTGCACTCGAAATGGCGAGGAGATCACAATTGTTTTCAATCTCCTCGTTTTCTACTTACTTGTTTTCTTGTTATTTTACAGAGCTCGGCGTTTACCCAACAAAGCCGCTCAATAGACCTATTGCTAAATTACCCAAGCATCAAGGAGAATGATGGGAATGTATGGACACGCGCCACACGCGCTCGCCTTCCCCGTATAAAAGATTCGAATTAAAACACCAAAATAAAGCGTTGACAAGCGCGCGTGCAAATGCCATTTGTTTTAGACATTTGCTTTAGAAAAGCTACTCCTGCTGACGCCAGCACGTGCAACTACACTCGGAGCATGCTCCCTGGCGCTTGGGAATTCTATAAAAATGTCTATTGGCGACGTGAACGATCGAAAGCGTCGCTGTTATGGGTCTTCCAAGATAGGCTGGATGCTGACTATGACGTCAGCAAAGGATTTCCCATCGGCGGAAATAAGAGGAATGGAAGAACTTCAATTTTGACGGTGTTGGAAGTGTTGGTTTGAGAGTGCTATGATATCAAGCTTCCACCATGCTCTTTACAAACACCTTCAAACTTGTTGTTCACAAGGTAATGACGTCAAGAAAGGTAACCATAAAAGGGCGCCACCAAAACATCTCGCCGCCAATACTGTTTCACGAAGGCTAGAAGCGCGAGCTCATAGCATTGGCAACTGCCCTTGGTGCACGAGAGCTTGTGCCGCCGAGGTGTGTTATAGAGCAAGGAGATCGCGCTTGTAGCTATTTATTCCTTTTTCAGGAAACTAAATTTACCCAAGTGGCCGCACTGAGTGGTACAGAGCCAGGTGGCGCTGACCATCGGACTGGAATAGAGTTCCTGTATTAGCGTGCGAGATGTTGTTGTTAGGGTGGCGACATCTATGGTTGCCCTCTCGTGACGTCATTACCTTGTGAACAACAAGTTCGTTGGTGCATTTGTAAATAGCGTGGTGGAAGCTTAAAATCATTGCGCTCTCAAAGCAACACTACCAAGCTACGCGTCAAATTAAAGTTCTTCAATTCCTCTTATTTCCGTCGATGATAAATCCTTTCCTGACGTCATAGTCAGCGTTCAGCCAATCGTGCAAGGCCGACACAGCGACGCTTTCGGTCGCAGCACGTCGCCAATAGACCGTTCCATTAGGGTCATAGCAGAGAGGGTAATAGAGAGAAAAAATGCCCTCTCCCTCTCACCCCGCATGTCGTCTGCTCCGCCGAGTGGGCAGTACCTAGCATCCGGCTGGCGTGCAAACTCTGTTTAAAATCGCGTCATTTTGGAAATTTCAAGCGCAGATGCGCAGAGTTTGGTATGCCAGTTATCGTGTAATACTATGCTAGATAAAAAGACTAAACAGGGTCCAACTGCGCTGTTACCTGCGTGCAAATAAAAAAAAAAATAGGGAAAACTGTGTCAGATTGGCCGGTCTCTCCGGCGAAAAGTAAATCCGGTTGCTGTACCTTTTTTACTATACAAAGTTCGTACTGGTGTAGGCCTTTAGCGACCATGAGTGGAAGTCTGAAATAATAAATAAAAACGTGCTCTCCTGCCGCAATACACGCAGTAGTTGAGGGTAGTACTGCCGGCTGACTCAACTGCTATTTAAGTAACGGAAAAAAGATATGCTAGTTGATCATTTACCGAAATAGAACAACAGAGAGCTATAGGCTGATTTTGGAGTAGCCATAACTATTCTAAGAACGCGAACCACTTCACAACGGCAGCCACGAGCGAGAGTTCGATGTTCCGTACAGCCCGCCGGTACAGCCCAAAGATGGAGAATGGCAACCTCCCGGTTTGTCGTCTGCTAGCGGAGTCGGGCGCGTGCCCTCTCTCTCGTTTTACCCCGCCGAACCCGCTGAATTTCCCGGATGTATGGAGAGGGCGCTGCTGTCGAACAAAATGGTGCCGCCCAGAGAGCGCTAAATGGAATGGCCTACAGGCTCCCCACGGGAGCCAGAGTTGCGCGTTCATCTCCGTAGCGGCATCTTTCCTGCACAGAATGTTGATCCCGCTCGTCACGTGACTGAATTCGGCGAATAGCGGCGCCGCGCGTTCGAGGCGCGCGGCGCGCTCAAAAGCAGGGGAACGTACGCCGGGGCGCGTGCAACGTCTACTTTCCTGCACGGCACTTGATCCGGCTACTCACGTGATCGGATCTCGGCGAGTAGCGGCGCGGCGGCACATGGAAAACAGACGTGCAAATCTGGCTCCCGTAGAAAGCCTATACAGGAACTCTATAGACTGGAATAAAGTCTCTCGGTAAAATTCACGCTTGGCGTTTCTTACAAGTACCGCCAACCATTGTTGTGAGAAGGCGGAAGACACGTGTCACGATCGAGTGCTCCGCCGCCATTCCCTTTCAAGGGCCGCTGATTTCAGTGCACGCATTGCCGTTATCTGCTTCCAATGGCCGCACAACGCATGGGCCTCGAGCACTGGCGCATTTGACGCTACTATACTACAGAGCCTTATATGTAGAGAGTTTGGCCATTCGTTGGGAAGTATAGGAAACAAATGAGGAGGCGCCATTGGCCGAAAGCGGGCTGGGCGTGTTCCATGGTGTCCTCACAAATTCGAATGTGGCCATCCAGGCGCCGGCCATAATACTCCGGCGATGGTCGCGAGAAACAAACTTAATAAGTGCGTCGGAGTTACTCTCGGTGACTGAAAATATGGTGCACGTGATGTTTCAATCACGGTCATCCAAAATCATGGTGAAAGAGTGCGACTAGCCGAACGATCGACATAATCCGTACGCCAAGCACCGAGGGCCGGGAATCTGCCGTCCAAGCGGTCACACTCTGTCCGAGCAAAACAGAGTTGAGCGGCGCATTCTTTTCTTACATCTTTCTGCATGATCATGATCGAAACATCACGTGCACCCCATTTTCAACCATGAAGGGTTACTACACTTCACTCTTACGCGCTTATTAAAACCAAATACCAACATATACCTTTGATTAAAACAGTTTTTCGCTACCACTGCTAGCGGATTCTTTTCGGCTTCTGGTTGGCCAAGAGAGCAAGTCAAGCCCACTTTCTGCGTCTGGTGCACGCCCTGGCACTGCCCGCGCCTACCATTGACCAAACTCTCTTTATACACGGCTCTGCTGTACTCCACTGGCGGCGAGCGCGTGGCTTCGTCTATGGTTACGTTTCCGCGAAAACGCTTGCAAATGATCAACGAGATCAAACCCCATGCTCGCGCCAGCAGCGTTGACAGCTTTGCCATAGCTTTGCACACTATGTATGAAACAGAGTATTAGCAGCGAGATGTTTCGGTGGCGCCCTCGTTCGGTTACCTTTCGTGACGTCATTACCTTGTGAACAACAAGTTCGATGGTGTTTGTAATGGGCATGGTGGAAGCCTGAAATCAGAGCGCTCTCAAAGCAACACTGCCAACACAGTCAAAATTGAAGTTCTTACATTCCTCTTATTTCCGTTGATGAGACATCCTTTGCTGAAGTCATAGTCAGCGTTCGGCCAATTGGGATGGGCCGACCACAGCGACGCTTTCGATCGCTCACGTCGCCAAGAGACGATTGCAAGCACTGGCCGCCACCATGTCTCTGCTCGTGCGGACAAGCCCGTGCACTTTCAAGCTTGCCAAAGCTAGATATGTTCCCGCGCAAGCTGCACGTACAATTACTCATGAACACCAGTCGGGGCCCCATGCTTGCAATTGTCTATAATGTTACTTGCAAGACAAGAGCAATGCACTGCCCGTGTCCACCGTGCCCGTGTCTAAAGCCCCTCAATGTGTTTACGTTTGTCTTGCAAATAGAGTCAAATGCACACGTGCACGAGGACCGTGTCTCGAGCGGCCCTTGGAAGCAAATGGCAGCGCAGCACTGAGTTTTTTGGGGTTGTGTGTATGCTTATACAGCCTAGAACTTTGTCTGCCTCAACGGGCGACGAGTCTCCCAGCTGTAGATGAGAAAGTTAGCCAGTGCAGTACAACAGCTAGCCAGGGGTCTTTAACGCGCATCACGCGGTATAGTGATACACGACCGCACGCAGGTACGATGCTCATGCAGATCGAAACGGGAACACTCTCAAAAAAAGGGTTTATTCCTACACCCTTTGTCCCATATAAGAGACCCCAAAACTTCAGTTCGACGTACAGCGCACTATAGTCGATCTCACGATGCTCACTTTCACGAGAGGCTTGATAGCCGTGTGGTACAAGTTATTAAAATAGCTCATGTACGTGTTACTGACTACAAAAAGTAATCGGGGTTTTCTTGGCCCTACTGCAAAACCTCAGTGTTTTCTTTTTGTGGTCTTTGATACGTACTTTAGCTATTTAACAAGTTATATCGCACCGTTATCAAGCCCCTCGTAACATTTGGGGGCCGTCTGTTCGACTATAGTTCGCTATACGTCGAACTGAAATTTGTAGACGCATTATATGGGACAAAAGGGTATAAGATAACACCCTTTTATTTAGAGTAAAGGAGTGGGGAGCGCAGCACTGAAATGAGCGGCCATTGGACGCGAATGGCGGCGGAGAACCGGCTCGTAGCAATGCCTCTTGCGCGTTTCCACAACAATAGCTGGCGGTACTTGTAAAAAACGTCTTTATCAAGGGGCTTTATCCGTATCCGCTGGGCCGCGCCTCCAGCGATGATCTCAGGAAACTCAGCTGTATGGATGTTTCTATGCATCTTCTTGTGAAGCGGCAGGCCAAAGCGAAGAGTCAGTGATTAGGCGGCCGTGACCCAAGACAAGGGCCGTGGACTTGATTAGACCCGAAAATTCATCTTCATCGATCGAACGCGCCGCACAGATGGTCGCGAGTCCCGCGTCAGGACTCGTGTTCATTTCGCTGATTGAACAGGAGCGCCGCACCGCGTTCGGGTATACGTCAGCCCAGCGCTGCGTCAGAAACGCAAACAAATAATTCGTGTTGTTACTAAACCCACCGGTTTACTTCTCAACTTTGCAGCTAAAGGCGCGACGGTTGCATCTCCACCCCAAGAGAGCTTCAGACAGCAGATGAGAATCGCACTCTAACAGCGGCTAATATTCATTCGAGCTCCGTGCACCTGCATTGACTCAGTGTCCAAGAGCTGCGACTTCGCGCTTCGGCAAGGTGCAGACGTACCACCGGTCCTGCATTCACATCGCTAGGGAACCTAATTTTGATATGCCGAGATGACGAAGCGAGCCATGGTATGGCCCACGCTCGCCTAAATGACAACGTGCAAAGCACAACGCGAGACGACGTCGTTCTATAAACTGAACCTGAATTTCAAGAGTCATCTAGATGGGCACAGGCTCTAGCTGAACAACAGCAACAAAATCTCCAGCTACTGGACTTCCCAAAACCAAAAAGCGGGCACACATCGGTTCACTGAACCTCCCATTTTTCACAGACTCAACGGAAGATGCGTGTGTGGGTGTCGAGGCCAACGAATAGATTTGACAAGAGCCTCTGTGTTCAGCTCCGACTCGTGTTCTGACTGTTTAAACACGAGCCAAGTGCTGACACTCGTGTCCAATCTTTGCCCAGCACTGACTTTCTTTAGACAACGCCGAAACTTCAGCACCTAGGTTGTCTTATCTATAGAGAGTGACAGCTTAAGAAACGTAGGGCGAGTCCCGATTAGCTTATCATCGCTTTTCTTAAGCTGTGGGTGATAAAGCGTTCCAAACTTGCATTCTTTTCCGCTTTACAAAGTAAACTGTAACAGCGGCAGTCCCCGTCCAGTTTGCCCGTTTAGATTATCTCGTCTTCTGCGGTCAGCTCTCATCTCTCGCCAAGTTCCTTCGAGTGAACAAAGCCGACTCACGGCGTCGAGGCTCCAAATAATCCGGAGGGGCATTCGAGATCGACGTGCGCCGAGCGCTCGGCCCATCTCGCGAATAACGATCGAAGGGCGCCTATTTGAGGAAACGAGGCCAACCCAGCAACGCATTCTAAGAGCACGCGCGTAGCGCACGCACGGAAAACAGAATGCGGCGGGGACAAAAGACGTCTACGTGTTGGCGTCTATTGGGGGAGGAGCAGTGTTCCTCGATTACAGACCGTGTTTCAAGGGCGCCGCCATCTGAACTGTCGTCACTTCCAGTATGGCCTGGCCGTGGCCACGCAATAGAATGCATTTACGAGAAAGCGTAGCCGTCACCATTCTCGTTTCTTCCCTCGATTTTTACTACTTGCAGGTTGAAACGTTTTAATATTTTTCGTCGCCCATACCGGATATGCCTATCGGCGGTCGAACGCGAGTAAGCGGAACAGGTCTATAGAGCGTTTCAAACTGCTGATCAGCGTCACGTGATTTACGCGCGTTTGCGATACAAGCGGCGATGATATGGCTCTCCGTGGTTGGAGTTTCTCCCCCTCTTGAATCGAGGCTCTCTGGAGAGGAGGCCCAGCCGTCGCGCCCCTAGCGGCCAAGTTGGGAACTAAAGTAATGGGGATAGCAACACGACCGATTGGTTTGGGCTTCGGACACGGCGGTCGGCTGACTCGGCCGAACGCATGCCTCACCGTTAGGCTGGGAGGCCCGTGTTCAATGAGGGAAGCACCAATCGAACACGAGTCAAAACCGAGCGCTAACCCAGCGCTCGTGTCCAATGTGTGCCACACGGTGCTCAATCGATCGAGGCAGGCGACCTAAAGAGTCCACTGGCTTCGTATTGGGGAAATAAATTGAGCCCCGTAGAAAAACAAGCTCGAAAAATATACGAAAATTGGGAGAAATTCCACTTTGTGAAGGTGGATGGCCAGGGAGGCTGTTTGGCACATGACACAGACGTGACACAGAATTTTGAACAAAGGAACGAACATATTCATTGTCTTGATCGGTGGTCATCGCGACGAAAGGTACGCACACGTACACGTGCCGCCCCCGTCGCCGCTGACATTCTCGTTGCCGTTCCCGCCGTTGTTCTTTGTAGGCGCGTTGCTCTTCGGGAGTCCGGATTATACGCGGCCTCCCTATTACGACGACAGAAGTGAAATTAAAAATGGAGAGCGACAACTTCTCTTTCTGGTTTTGTACATACATTCGCGTGCACGGCTATCGTCGCCCCGAGGAACCGGAGGAAACTAGACACGCGCGACGGAACAGCCACCCAGCGGAAAGAAGACACGCGCGTCAAGACCGCCCCCCCTACCCCTACCCCTTCCCCCTCCCCCCGGGAGAGCGGAAGGAAAGGAAACTAGGCACGCAAGCGCTTGAAACGACGGCAAAGAGAGGGTGGTGCGAGCGTAGAGCTTTTGGTCACGCACACGAAAACTGCCAAATTACCCAAGCGTCAAGGAGAATGCAGGGAATGGTGTTCCACGCGCCGCACGCGCACGCCTTCGCCATATAAAAGATTCGAAGTAAATAACTAAAATAAAGCGTTGACGAACAAGCTTGCAAGATACCATTTCTTTTAGGCTTTTGCTTTACAACAGTTACTGCTGCAGACGCCGGCACGTGCGGCGCATGGGTGCGGTGCGAGCGTAGAGTTTTTGCAGAGGCGTGTACAGAGACAGTTTTGGTCAATGGGAGGCGCGGGCAGAGCCAGGGCGTGCACAAGACTCGGAAAGAGGGCTTGACGTGATCTCTTGACCAACCAGAAGCCGACAATAATCCCCTAGCGGTGGTAGCGAGAAACAGTTTTAATCATAGGTATGTCATTTTAATAAGCGCGTAAGAGTTAAATGTAGTAACCCTTCATGGTTGAAAATAGGGTGCACGCGATGTTTCGATTATGATCATGCAGAAAGATGTAAGAAACAAATGTGGCCACTCGAGCTCTGTTTTGCTCGGAGAGAGTGTGACCGCTCGGACAGCAGATTCCCGGCCTTTGGTGCCTGGCGTACGGAATATGTCGATCGTTCCTTTAGTCGCGCTCTTCCAGCATTGCTTTGGATGACCGTAATTAAAACATCACGTGCATCATATTTTCAGTCACCGAGAGTTACTTCGACGCGCTTATTTATTTCGTTTCTTGCGACCACCACCAGGGGATTATTTCTGGCTTCTGATTGGCCACATTCGAATTTGTGAAGACGCCCTGGAACACGCCCAGCACGCTTTCGGCCAATGGCGCCTCCTCGGTTATTTCCTATACTTCTCAATGATTGGCCAAACTCTCTACATATACGGCTCTGAGCTTTTGGTCACGCACACGAAAAATCCACGAAACCCTAGCCATAAACAGCTTCGCTGTAAAAGCGCCCTCTATAGTTCAATCTTTTCGCCACTCGGCATAAAAGGCGTACTCTGCGCCTTTTCTCGAGCATCAAAAGCGAATCGATGCGAGCAGCTCCCGAGCCCTATACAATTCCAATAGCAACATTTTTTTTTTTTAGCAGAGTACGGATTGACTTGGGAATGGTTTTATTAGAAAGATAATAAAAGAACTGAGTAATATTGTGGCGCTATATTTCCAGATCTTAAAGTTTAAAAATTTTTACGGGGATTTTAATGTGCGTGAAAAAGCCGTTTCGTTCCATTCTTCACTGAACATTTCAAAAATAAATCAGGGCCTAAATACGAATTCAGGCGCCACAATCTTGAAGACCAGAACTTTTTGAATATATCTCTAACAAGATTTGTTTTCCAGAGACTTTCATCGTGATACATTTTAACCAAGTTTGTAGCCCATTAAAATGTCACAAATCCAGCTGTCAGCTGGCGCCATCTATGAGTGTGTTGGCAATAGTTCCCCTTAAAATTGCCCAATGTATTATTGCGCCCTGGACTACTTGCGTCTTCAAGGTCGTCAAGTTCGCGGTAGTAGACCAATAAACGTTCATCCCTACGCAAAGTAATAACGTGGCTTACACGTTGCGTGTCTACACAAACTGGCAGTCTAAGAAACGCTGGGTGTGTGTGTCCCGAGCACATCTTACCATCACTCCGTAGACAATTAAATTGCAACAATAGCCCAGAGCCGAAGAAAGAAGCATAATAAGCCCTGCGTTCCTTAAGTTGTCAGTTTGCCAAAGCGCCATCAAGAAACAGTCGCCACGACCTAAATATCTCCAAGTCTCATAATTTGGTAGTCATGTTGTTTTTATCGGCGAACCATCAAATTTTGGACCTTGTTACAGAGTAATGTTCGCTTACTACAACAAGAAAGTTCCGACTGTCATTACAACCCCTCGATAAAATTCACGTTTGCCGTTTCTCAGTCACGTGGGTTCCGTACCTGGTATCAACCTGGAATATTTGAGAAAATATAGGTGAGACAAAACAAGAATGTGCGACAATCACACATTATTCGTGAACACCTTCCAGCGGCGCGTGGAGAGATCTAAACGATGTTTTAACGCATACAAGAAGTCAGGACATTCAAGATGGCTACGCCCTCGTGGACAAGGTGATACCGCCAATCATTGTCGAGGGGGTCTATATCACATGAGCGAATGACGTTTCAGCGAACAGCAGTCATTTAAGCAAACCGACGTTTTAGCAAATTACAGGTGCGTGTCCTTTTGTCGCTCATTGTTAGAAAGTAGAAGGGTCTTACCAGAGCCGTATATGGAGAGAGTTTGGCCCTTCATTGGGAGGTATACGAGACAAATCGGGAGGCGCCATTGCCCGAAAGCGGGCTGGGCGTGTTCCAGGGCGTCCTCACAAATTCGAATGTGACCAACCAGAAGCCGGAAATAATACCCTGGCGGTGGTTGCGAGAAACAAAAATTAATAAGTGCGTCAAAGTAACTCTCGCTGACTGAAAATATGGTGCACGAGATGTTTCAATCACGATCATCCAAAATCATGGCGGAAGAGCGCGACTAGGAAAACGATCGACATAATCCGTACGCCAGGCGCCGAGGGCAGGGAATCTGCCTTCCGATGGGTCACACACTGTCCGAGCAGAACAGAGTTAAGTACGGTACGTTGTTGGGCTAGTTTAACTTTGCTTTGTTTAACTAAAACAGAGTTCGAGCGGCACATTCGTCTCTTACATCTTTTTGCATGATCATGACCGAAACATCACGTGTACCATATTTTCAACCATGAAGAGTTACTACATTTAATCATTCCGCTCTTATTAAAACTGTTTCTCGCTACCACCGCTAAGGGATTCTTTTCGGCTTCTGGTTGGCCAAGAGAGCATGCCCAGCCTTTGTTCTGTATCTGGTGCACGCCCTGGCTCTGCCCGCTCCTCCCATTGACTCTCTCCAGGCACGTAGCCAGGATTTTGTTTCGGGGGGGGGGGGGGGGGGGGCGCCCATGACAAAATGTTGTATGAGTGGGAGGGGGGAGAGGAGGCCCCAGCAAAATGGAAGATTTCGGGGGGGGGGGGCCCGGCCCCCATGGGCCACCCCCCTGGCTACGTGCCTGACTCTCTCTATACACGGCTCTGGGTCTTACTATTTTGAAAGAAGGGACAGATTTAGCGATACACAACTGACACAAAATTAAATTTCCACCGAAAGCAAACACCCTCCTGTCATTCGTCTTTCTACTTTCTCTTTCGACATTCTGCAGTTAGCTCAGTGGTTCATCCGAGTGCAGTTTCCAGTACATGCCAGGCTGGAGAATAAAAATCAAAATGATGTAGACCGTAATTTAAATCATGAATTAAGTTGTAATTTAAAATTTAATAATTTCACTACAATTATTTATGTCAAACCTTTTTTGCAAAAAATAATCCCCAAAATGTATTTTTATTTCCCGTTTCTGTATCATCTGATGCTCTCATGTGCATTTTTTTTGGTATTTAAATCGAGGAATATCGAGCAAGAAACAATGGCATGAGGTTCAACACGAGCACAAAACAGTGACCTTCTGAGTAAATCGTAAGGTTGACCTTCCTTCTACCATTCACTCGTCCGTCAGTTATGCAGCGCCATATTACAAGTAAATAAGAAGGCAAAAGAAAGATGCTAGCACTAGAAAAGTTATGCCTTATTGCAAGAAAATCAGAACGCAAAAAAAAAGGTAATGAAGCTTGGTTTGGTTTTTTATTAAAAGGGGTTTATTCAATAAAAAGTGTTAATTAAATTGTACTTCAAGTTTACAATAATTCTTTCTTCCGCTTTGTTTTCAGTGACCGTACGGATGGATCAATCAATATGTCACGTCTAAAAATACATCTAGAGACTAAAATCCCTATTTTATGGCTACAGTGAGAGAGAGAGATGAGCTCTTTATTATGGAGATGTTGGTATTCTTTAAATGACACCGGCTACTCCATAACGAGAAAGAGAGAGAAAATATATATGAATGAAGGGAAGAACACAAAAAGGAAAATAACAAAAACAAAATACATAAAATAAACCCGTATATAAATAAAATGAATCCGACTGCAATCAAATCAATCTGATTTATTGTATCTTATTTTCAAAAGGCTAGACGAGCAAAAGATGGAGAAACAAAGAATGGAAAGAGATGTGTGCAGCTAACCCTTACGAAAATATGTATGGACACTCCTAGGACGTTCTATAGATCAACGTCCATAGGCAGAACAAAAGGCATCTATAGGCAGACCACAACTGCTGTTGCCTTTGTGAAGTCGTCCTATGGATGCCCTATAGAATATTGGCCAACGGACGTTCTATGGACGTCCTATTCTATAGACGGTATGAGGTCATCCTATACCCTCTCTATAGTAAGACACCACATAGAGTCCATAGGGACTATGGGGTGTCTACACAGGGTCTTCACGGTGTCTATAGGGTGCCCGCAGAGAACCCATACGAGGTCTACAGGGAGTTCCCAGGGGGTGCACAGGGAAGCCATACGGTGTCTACACGGGGTCTACACAGGGTCCTCATGGGGTCTGCAGAAATGCCATACAAGGTCTAAAGGGAGTCCCTCCAGGGTCCGTACAGAAGCCACTGAGTCTTAAGGGGTCTACTACGGGGTCCGCACCGCGACCAACGTTACTAGAACAAGTCAGTTGGAAAATTGCCAAAGAGCTTCCTCTGAAAAACCGGCACCGATCCGCACTTGAAAACCAAACAAATTGCGATCGCAACGCCGCCATTTCTCCCGCAGCGGCCACTCGGGGAACTGCACGACCGCGTGTATTGGTTAGGGAGCATCGATTTTCGACAGCGTGTGACTGTTTTTTTTATTTTGGCTTTAATCGGCCATTTTGGCGCCGAAACATAGAAGGGGTTTCAGGGATGCCAACCCCCGTCTCCCAAGCGGACGCACCGCGAATTGCCACCGAAGTTAGGACGCACCCAGGTCGGGACGCGCTACCTGAAATCATCGGTGAGGCATGGCTGTATAAAAACAATATTAATTGTACCGCAAAACCCTATAAGCTAAAAGTTTATGCCAACATCACGCTCCTGTCATTTTGTACTAATCTCCAATAAAGGTTTCTACAAAAGAGCTTTTTTCCACTTGTTTTTACGCAAAAACGTGCTTTGTAAAAGTTAGTTTTAAGAGAGTAGGGCCCTTAGGGGTCTGCAAAGAAGCCATACAAGGTCTATAGGGAGTACGCACGGGGTCCACAGGGAAGCCATACAGGGTCTACAGAAGGTCTACACAGAGTCCACACAGGGTCTACACAGGGCCTTTATGGGGTCTGCAGAGAAGCCATACCGGGTCTACACAGGGTCTTCACAAGGTCTACACAGGGTCTACACAGGGTCCTCATGGGGTCTGCAGAGAAGCCATGCAGGGTCTGCACGGAGTCCCTACGGGGTCCATAGAGAAAGCACAAGGTATTCGCAACTTTAAGCGATGGTGGTACCGCGGTGTGAGAATCGCGCTCCCTAGCTCCCGGATGATTGGCCTCATAATAAAGGGCTTGCCTACACTCCCCTTACGTAAAAAATAACGCAAGGCTCTGATACTGCTCGAATATAGCAAAACTAGAATTACTTGAGCGTCGCAGACCCAGCCACGCGTCTCTATTTCTTTTTTAGTTTTACTGTCCTCTTTTTTTTCACCCTTTTACAGCTGCATAAGAGACATCGACTGGAGCCACTGCGTCGCCGCGGTCAAGTTCAATCGCAGCGTCTAGCTGTTTGATGTTTGCAATGCTGGAGTAGCGCAAGGTGCGTCGATGCACGAGGCACGTGCGACGTGCAGCCCTTGGGAAGATCATGGCGGCCAAGCGCAGCACTGAGCTAGATTTCAGACGCCATGAATTTCCCAGAAGTGGTGAGGGGCACATGCATCGAGCATTTCCACAACAATGAATGGCGCCACTTTTCCCAGGAGAAAGGGGCTTTACCTCTCCTCTGTGTGGGGCGGTGAACACAACACACTGCTTTTGTCTGTCGCGCGGGTGTTCGTGCTGCCGGTGAGCAAAACACGCGGTTGACTACCAAAAATAACTTTCTCAAGCGACGCTACGTGCCACTGGAAAGGTCAAGTTGTTGTTCGTAGTCAACCAGATGCGTAATATTTTTTTGTCTTTTTTTTTTTAGGCGGTTCTTTTTGCAGCGAGGCACAGTGTTGCTTTTGTCGTATACGATATGGGCAGGGCGTTAGCTCGCGAATTGTCGGCGCCACTCTAGCCCTTCTCGGACATTTGCCTCCTCCCAAATTCTGCTGCCCAAAGCTTCGGGCAGCGAGCAATCCACTGAAGCTTCAGTTGTGAACCGTCACAGCGAAGTGTGCAGACGGCTCCAATATTTGCACACGGAAGTTGTACACCATCGAGTCCACGTATGACCAGGGTGTGCATTTTCCGGTGTTTATAAATCATAAAAATTGGCGGACGTTTTTCGGTGTTTATTATTTTTAAACCGGTGTATTTCGGCCGCACGAGTCGTGACGAAGCTAAAAACGGTGATGAACGGTGAAAGAAAAAATCGATTTGTACAATTTAGTTTTGCACCAAATTTGTCGCCACCGCATTTCTAAGAAAGAAACGCGCTGAAAGTAAAACACGAATGACGCGCTGTTCAGTACATCCCTAGACAACGCGAATGAATGCTGCCACAGCGCGAGTAATTGCGGTTCATCGGTTTGAAGAGACGCGTTCTCCAAAGTCAGTAGCCCTGGACCACACTGATGTTGTTGTTTTAAGAACCACTGCGACTTTTGATCAGACACTCGAGGGATTCAGGATCCACGAGATTACGCGTTTAACAAACCTCAACAAAAAGAAAGTGTCAAAAAAAACAAAAAAACGTCACCAGTGCGGGGACATTTAGCGATCGGTGTTTTTCGGTCTTAATCAGGTTGAAAATATTCAATCACCGGTGTTTTTCGGTTTTAACCGATTTTGCATACTCGTCACCAGCGGATGTTTATCGGTGTTTTTCGGTTCAGACGGGAAAGTGCACAGCCTATACATATCTGTACGATTTCAAGAAGCGTGCATATGGGAGGACGTTGACAGCCTTGGCCGTAATATGACAACGAAAAGGACACTGCTGGACGTATGGTTCCGGGATTCCAAGAAAGTGGCTGTTGAGAAGGAAAAGCCACTGGAATTCTTGGGAAATGTCTGGAGCGCAGCAGTAGAGAATCTTCGACGAGGAACCATCAAGAAGCATGAAAAATCTGGTAGGCACTTATTTGCGTTATATATGCAGGGTATTCCACGTAACTTGAGCCAAGGTTTAAAAATACTTTGGTGCGTTTTAGGAAGACGAAACCAAACGAATAAGTTTGTTAAGTGTTTGGAGCAAGTCAGGCTATATTTTTGTATTTTGCCCAATGAACTAATCAATTAAGATTAATTATTAAACTTTTGAAATATTCAATTTAGAGCAAAAGTTCCAGTGACACAGTTGTAGAGCGTCCTCAAAAACATCGAATTCAGTGTTTTTTATCAAGAAACCTTAACACTTTTTTTTTATTGTCTTCGAAAAAAGTTTGCGAATTATATAAAAAGACGTGTGACTGCGCATGTGCACCTTGTACTGCAGCGCTCTCAGCCGTGGCTTGAATAAACTAGGCCTGCATGCTGAATAGAACACTGTTGACTAAGCGTTTTTGAAATATTTGTGTTCTTTTTTTTTTCATAGTTTGAGCTTTTTCTTCTTTTTTATTTTTTTGAAGTTTGGAAAACAGATTATGTAAGAGGTTTCTTGATAAAACCACTGAATTGGATGTTTCTGAGAACGCTCTACAACTTTGTCATTGGAACTTTTGCTCTAAATTGAATATTTCGACAGTTCTTTATTTAATTTTAATTAATTAGTTACTTGGACAAAATACAAAAAAAGCCTGACTTGCTCCAAAGAGTGAACAAACTTATTCGTTTGATTTCGTCTTCCTAAAATGCACCAAAATATTTCTAAGCCTCGGCTCAAGTTACGCGGAATACCCTGTATATATATATTGTACGTGTGTGTATAGGGGGGGGGGGGGGAAGAGGGGGACTGTTTGCCACATGCAAAATAATTTAATGTATTTTCCAATACACCAACTCAACTTGCTGACGTCACGCCGAAGCGGTGGCGCTGCATGTGTGACTGCGCTTGCGCAGATGCTTCTTTCTTGCTAAAACGAGTCCATGAGCATGCGCAGTGCCCGCAGCTCCTGTGGTTCAACGAGCTTGTTTACAAACAACCAGTTTGTGTATACAGGTCCAAATAACCATGTTTAAAATATGATCTTCTGGCGGGAAAGGGGGGGGGAAGCAAGCTATTTCACCTCGCCGCCACATCCCCTTACCCGAAGAAAATAGTGCGTACGCCGCTGCCGTAACATTACTATAAATTTCGAGCCTTTCTTTAAACAGTCTTAATGTTGAGACAGAAGATCTGGCTCTACAGGTTGTGACGCATGCTTAGAGGAGCGCGCGTGTATAGACAAACTCATGTGTACAAACAAACCGGAACGCCCCTAGCGGACGCCACCGGCGCTGCGCATGCGTGATGGAGTGTCGGCAAGAAGCTCGCCGTCGCCCATAAACAAACCATTAGAATGCGATGTTATCGGCGTCCCCGTGAATCCCCGTGCTCTTTTTCGCCTTGGATTAATTGTTGATTCTACGTGTTCCTGGCAATGTTTGACTACTTGAGCGGCCTCAGCGAAATTAACGAGGCTCGTTACACCGCAAAACCTAGCGTGAATAATGTGACATGCGGCGATTCATTCCGCGTGGACGCCGCAGAATGTACGCTAAAGGCAGATTCGCATGATGAGAGTCTGCTCGCTATTTTCAGTCATGACTTCGCTCGGGCTGAAAAACGTGAACCGTAGCTGAGATGGTCGACGTCGATACTGAAAATCGCAAGCAGAATCGGACCAAGTGAATCAGGCATTACAAGTCGGTGACGGCCACTGGTAACAGTTATAAACATCTTCTTGTATCTATACCGTTTACACCGAGCCTACTTACCCCAACCAACCGTCAAACTTAAAAGCCTTTTGAGGCCTGCACTTACTTTTTATCGCAATTATCCGGCGAACGTTCGGTCTGCGGGCCACTGTCGTTTGAACGAGCAGACGACAAGGAGAAACGTTTGAAAGGGCAAACGACAGTTCGAACGATCACGCGGCCGTTTGAATTTGAAGACGCGGTGAATGTAGTCCGCAGGTGGTCCGTACAACTTGGCGGTCTTTCCGCGTTCATGTTGGAACAAAACAAATAAATCTGACGACCACAAGTATCCGTGAATTCAACCCAAAGGGCTTCCCGCCAAGGAATCGTGGTCCGACGGCGTCTGATTCTTTTTCTTTACAGCCCCTATCCATGTTCTCGGACGAACCAAGCAGGCAGAAAACACGTGAAAACTGGCCTTCAAACCGTTCCCGACATTTTGGTACAGGCCCAGTCGCGGCGTTCTGACGAGAAGGCAGGTTTTTGTCCGGTTTCTTCCAAAACAACACAGAAATGCACGTCACGCATGGTGACTTCCGCCCACAGCCTCGGACCGGAAGTAAGCCCGACGCGCCACCACCGCGCCGTGACGTAACAGAGCTGAGTTCGTGTATAAGCCTTTCCAGCGCTTATCACCCAGGCGAAAACGACTGAGTCACTGGGCGGTGGAAGCATGCGCTGCGTCTCATAGTTCGTCGAAGAGAGCTACTGCGCACGCTCAAGACGCCTCCCACAGACCAACAGACGAATATGGCAGAGCCCAGAAGGCAATTTTTGAAAATGTCTATAGAGGCAGCAGGGTCGCGCAAAACGATTCATCGAATCGATGAAAACGCATTTCTGCTATTTCAAACAATATCCGAACGTAACGACCTGCACGAACGAATACAATCGTGATGGTCATCCTGGGCCACGTCCTGGGCCCAAGAAGCGGCTTTCGATTATCGTACCAATTTAACCAATCAAAACAGAAAAAAAAACCTCCCCCGTCGTAAATGATTTCTTCCCGCACCCTAGCTCTCGCCACTTATTCGGCCTATTTCTGTACTTTATCATCGGAGCGGACCGCAGCATTACCGAGCATTGATTGCTCCGCCGCTGCCGTGTCGTCAAAAGACAACCGCAGAACCGCAATCGCACGCGTATATAGACAAACGAAAGAAGCGGCGAAAGCGAACATACGCACAAACGTTTCGCGTCTATCGTTGGGGTCCAACGATTTAAACCACTTTTCCTCCCCTCGCCATTTGTTTTTTCTTTTTTTTTCTATTTACGAGTTTTTAATGCAAAGATTACGACGTCCCCGGGCGCTTCAATCTCTTCTTTCCCCCGTTCGGACGAAAAACCATCGAGGTCCGTCGGCGTCGTCCTTCGACCCGTCGACACGCTCACTTTTACGCGTCGAAGTGGACCGAAACCGGAAGTTACGAGCCAGCTCAGCCAACCGCGTGCCGCGAACACGCGACGTCATCGCGGCCGCTGGACAGACGAACCAGTCGACCGACGAGACTGCGCCTCCTCACTGACATCACCAGCCGGCTCGGCCAATATGGAGACTAAGCCCTTGCCGTCAACAGCGTTGGCGTGCGTGCACGACTCCGATGCCGGTCCACGTGCACGGACAAGCGAAGAGGAAGGTCGGCGGCGCGCGTGCTCTCGTCTCTGGGCCCGAGTACGCCATCACCCCCCATTGCGGAGGGAGGCAAATGGAGAGCGCGCCCCGCTTCCGGAAGTAGCTTCCGGTTTTACTAGCAGCCAGCCCTCTTTGTTCGTAGTTTTTCTTTACTCTTTGCTTCCGCCCCGAGAGGAAACTGGGAAATAAATAAATTGGGCAGCAGGTCGTCCTTTTCCTGTGGTCAACGTCCGCTGCTCAAGTAGCGTCTCGGCCACGCGGATATACGCGCTCGGTTTCAAGATATATGGAGCGCGGTGAACGCCACGAAAAAATCGACGCCAATCAGGTGTCGTATGGGATATGTCACGTGTTGTTTCACATCAAGTCCGAGCGCATCCGACTCTAGTACATACGATCCGAATAGAGCCGCCAATCAAGCAGCGCCAAGAGCGCAAAGACGTCGTCTTTGTGCGTTTGCTATATGTGCCGTTGTGCCCCAAATAAAACTTGCCATCCCCAAATAAAAAAAAAATGAAATAAAAAGAAGCACAGAATCACGGCGGCCCACACCAGGTGGGGGCACTGCGCGTGCGCGGTAACTCAGATCCGCGTCGAGCGATAGGTTTGCACACGCGCCGCGTCGACAGCAGCGCCGCCGCGGTTGCGTGATGTCAAAGCCGCACGCTGGTGTATGCGGAACAACGTTACTATAGTCGGTGACAGGTCAAGAACGAAGTGGAAGCTCCTCCCACCCCTTTCCACTTCAGTGGAGCGAACGGTGGGGAGGAAGTAGCCTCCTCTTCAGCATTCGCTCTGCTAAAGTGGAAAAAGGTGGGAGGAGCTTCCACTTCGTTCTTGACCTGTCACCGACTATAGATAACCTCAGTTGTGGTACCCCCCCCCTCACTCACTTCAGCCCGCCTCCCGTCGTTTTGAAGCGCCATCTAGATTTTCGTTCACGAGCTGTGTGTTCCATAGAGTACGGTGGAACGCCATCTAAGCACTGTGCTTCGAAACCTGTATGTATCCCATAGAATACACTGCAGTTACCAAAGGAGCCGTCCGGCGCGTCGATAGACGGGAGGCGAGTCGGGGTGAGTGAGAGGGGGGTATGCTTGTGCATGCAGCGTCTATGAGCAGTTACGTAAATGAGCTAATCTATTAACGTTGGTGTATACGGAGCGCAAGTTCGTCTGCTCGTTGCACAGGGGGTTGTGGTGACGTCAGAATGCCGAGCTCTTATTTGTTCTGAGTTAAGGATGGCGGGTACACCTCAAGGCAGCTTGCTTTCACGTCTACCCATTACCCTTGCAATCAAAGCCAATCAGAGTTCGGCATCGTTCTGACGTCACCGCAACTCCTGCACAACAAACAGACGACTTCCTCTCCGCATAGGGGAGGGGGGAGGCCGTAGTCACGTGACGCGTTCGCAGCGTTCGATATTCTACAACGGCTCGTAACGGCGTCCCCTGTGGTCCATCGTGAGGTGACACGGAGTATATGGGGCCGCTCTTCAACTGGCTGCACGTCTGTCGCGTAAATGGAGTTACGCTATAGTATATTTATTTACCTTCCTGTGGGCATATATCTTCGGCCAACTCAAATTTCTTGTCGGATGGTGCCGTATTTTCCTTCGAGACGCGGAGCATATATTCGTGCTCAAAGGCGGACGTAAAAAGAGACTTGCGCGAAATACTCGAAGGAGTATATTTATGGTAAGTCATCGAGTACCACGAAAAACAGTAACAGTGTAGAGTAGTATAGCACTTAACTTCAAAATGGATATGTTTAGAGTACTAAACGCTAAAAAAAGGCATTACTTTCACGATAATTTCGAGCAATTTGTTAATTCTGCATCAGAAATATTTACTACCCACAAAAAAGACAGATCCTCTAAAACCGTGATGAAGAAAATGTGTGCCCCCCCCCCCGCCTCGTCACCTTTTCCTTCATTTTTCAAATCCCAACACGCAAAAAAAAAAATCAGATTATTGTCGACTCGCTTGCCGTACGGCTACAGGGTGCTACAAAGTGCTACAAATAAATCATACATTTACTGGGGCAGAACGAGGAAAAAATTTGCCTCCTTCTGTCAGAGCACGAGAACCGCCAAAAGGTGGTTGAGGTGTTTCGTGCTATAAGTGAGGGTTGTGCGTCGCGACCTCCAAAAAGGGGTGTTCGGATGTTTTATGACGGTTGTAGTTCTGTATATAAGGAAGGTGGTTGAATAAAATTATCAGCTGAGTTAGAGACAACTGTCCCTGCTACTTTCTCTTCTACTCTAAAAAAAAAAATGTTTCCCTCTTCTGTTTTAGTCTCGGGTTAAATGGTAAACTTCCACCAGCTCGACTGCGCACTGACTGTAATTTCTTTAATCACTCGCTCACCTCCCCATCTCCTGAAGTATAAAGGTGAAATAGTCGCTAACAAAGAGCCTAAATGCCAACTAAATTCGGGTAAAATAGCCAAAGAAATCGCCGTTCCTCCGGCCGTTTCCTCAACAACGTAACGAGTGTCCGTTCCAGTTGCACCAACGCAAAAAAGAGAACGGCACCGTTAATTCGTTCCTCCTCAAATTCCCGGAACGTCGTATTATAGAAGGCCGTTCCGCACAACACCGCTTTCGAAAGAGGTATATTTCAAATCGCCAGTGTCGAGCTCGGGTTCCGTCGACGCGTCGGCAAATGTTTGGAACGCTCTTCACGGCAGCCAACGAGGTTGCTGACGCAACTCCAACAACGTCCGGGAAACAGCCCACACTCGGAGTATTGCGGCACTTCTAACACAGGGCGGAGACTGCGATGAACGTTACCCGTACGAACCGGCATCGTGCAGCGTGTAAACTTAGACCCTTCCCGTAGCGCTCCACCGCGTTCGAGGAGAATTTCGTAACTGCGCTATTACAATCCTGTCTTTCGTGGTTCCATTAAAAAAAAAGGCGCTAATTGAATTTTATGTGGACGGTACACGCTAATTGGAAACTGACTCTATTTAACCGTGAGAAACCGACCCCGTCCAACAGTGAACAAGACACCCACGGCCTCGAACGTCCACATAAAGCATGTGTTGTGCAAGGTATTCTCTAATTGTACGTAGGCGAAAGGAGATAGTAACTGCCTAATCCACACTGTATTTAGCCTCGTATTTAAATTACTTTTGTGGGAGAAACAATCTTGAGTAGAATTGAAAAGTTATTGGATTACTTTCGAAGACAATCGATAAGAACTCACAAGCCCGTAATATAAAAACAAAATGGGAAAAAAAGACGCCAATCGAATTGCGGCAACATCGCAAAAAAAAAACGCATCATCCCGTGTTTATATTTGTGACTTCAAGGGCGCCTTACAGTAGCTCCGAACAAAGCTTACTTGAGAATCATTTCGAGCACTCGAGTGAATGGACATTGAACACATTTATAACAAAAGGACTCACGTAAAATAGAACTAGAACCTGCTTGGTTATTTATCAAACAAGTTTGTTGGCACGCTGGGTCTACGATGCTTTCCACAAGTTTATTACATTCATTGTCGCGATTCGGGTCACCTGACATGTAATCTGGCATTCCGGATTCCTGTTAGCCCAAGTAGAAGCAGATGAGACAGCCACAATCTATCAAGACTTTATGACAAAACAAATGTATAAACGACACCTCCTACACACACAAGCACTTCCTCTCACAATTTAATTCTTCGATGCTCGAGCATTGTCCGTGAATCGAGGTAAATATTCCAGAACCAGGAATCCAAGATTAGCCCCTCTATTCTATCACTGTTTCGCGGGTTCATTCCGAGAAAACTGCAAGTCAAATTCTTCGCCTTCGAGTTGGTCGTTGAGCTTTGCAACAATTTGCAACAAGTTGAGCTGTACGCTGCTGTGCGACGACAATCAGTGTTCCCGTACATTTTTTTTAAATTGTTTGAGGGTTGTAAATGTATCGGAGATAATGAGTAGAAGATGCCAAGAAATATAATCAAAAAGTGCACCAAAGGTCTCCAATTGAATATATATCTCCAACGTACCGAAAATGCCGCCAAAATACTTAAAATAATGCATATCGAGTAGAGCATTCAATATAGACATGGAAAGCTTCTGTTTTCTTTTTTCACTTTTTCTCAACATATCTATCTACCCCTATGGTATCGTGTCGGCGTACTCAAAAGGTCAGATACAATGTTAAAAAAAATTAAAACCAAGAATACTTTTTTTTGTCTACTTGTTTTGTTTCCACAGGCTACGTACAAAATAATAAATCGTCACGATTCCCAACAAATCGTTGTTTGGCTCATTTTTTACCACATGTAACAGGTTTTCAATTTCGAGCTCGCATTTACTCTTTCAAACCTCGGAAATAGGGGGAACATAAGAGAAGGAATCACGTCGATCTCCACGAGGGGTGTGAAAAGCGGCAACGTGCGGATGATATTTCACCCCAAACGCACTGAGAAAAATGAAGGAACGTCAAAACGTATCAAGACC
The DNA here is from genome assembly GCA_037355805.1 of Ixodes ricinus. Classification (NCBI taxonomy): domain Eukaryota; kingdom Metazoa; phylum Arthropoda; class Arachnida; order Ixodida; family Ixodidae; genus Ixodes; species Ixodes ricinus. The sequence continues at coordinate 28,871 of JAZHYW010036835.1, forward strand.
GAAAAAAAAATTTTTTTTTCACAACATAAAATGATTGTGAGATGTTACACGGTGCACAACGAGGGAATATGTGAAACGCTATGCTCCGTATCATACCGCAGACGTAACTTTTTTTGTGTGTGATTACGGTTTTTCCGGCCTAGAGATTCGCCGATTTTTCTCCACAGACCGCAGTGGTTGGCTCTCGGAGTGCGCTGCGGAAAAGTGGACGAACGGGACGCTTTATCAACAACACCTATAGTCGGTGACAGGTCAAGAACGAAGTGGATGCTCTTCCACCTCTTTCCACTTTAGCAGAGTGAACGCGTGAGAAGAGGCGACTTTCTCTCCACAGTTCGCTCCGCTGAAGTGGAAAGGGGTGGGAGGAGCTTCCCCCTCGTTCTTGACCTGTCACCGACTATAGACAGAAAGTAGTAGTGCTGACTACGTCACCTGGCTAGGTCCAGGGCGGGGGACACGTTGGATACAAGTTACACTTCAGCGTTCGGCTGCAAATCGGGAATCAATCAGTCGCAACCCAAGTCTCAGCCGAACGATGTTCCCCATCTGGTGTCCCATGATATGTGACCCGTGCTGGTCTTGAGTAGGCGCCGTAGAAACTTGAGTACTATGCAGCTTTCTATCTAGGTCGGCTTCAAAGTGCTACGAAACAAGTCATAAATTTACGCCGGCTGAGTGGACGTTAAGATAGATGCGAGTACCACTTCGAGAAATATAATTTTATTTTTGTAAATAAACTTAAATTAAAAAAGATAATGTCTGAAACGTATACCTTTAGTGGAAAATGTAAACTTTGCAATAATAACAATAATAAATCGTTTATTGAGCAATTCTTGTACATAATTGTGATCGAAGGCCCGCAACAAAACCTTGTGCGTCTAGTTTATCTCAGAACACGCCGCTGTAAGCTGCGCCGCCGAAGAGTTGTTTTGACCTAAAATACGACCTGCTGTGGGACACACAGCGTGAAAAATGATATCCTCGGTATTTGTGGGCGCTTTTTCGTGAGTATAGTTACACCGTAATACGCACGAAGCGAGGACACTTAAACGCCGTGTTTCCTTCGGCATAATGCGACCTTCTGGATGAAGCGTAGCCCATGTTGCTTTTCGGTAGACCACACCAAACGTGGTCTATTCTATTAATCTCGTGCACGCGAGTTCCTACAATGAGCTATACGGATGGAAAATAAGGGAGAAGGAAGGAGAGTGCGCGGGAAATGAGAGCTCCGAGCTCTGGTTGGAATGATCCGTGGGTAGGCGCAAAGGCAGCTGCACTTGTCTCCACTCCCAGTTCGAACGCCGACCACCAGACGTCGGCGTTCGGCGTTCGAACGCATTCAAAGAGTGACTAGAGACAAAGGCAGCCAGATTTGAGTCTACCCACGAATCATTCCAACCAGAGGTCGGTGCTCACCCTTCCCCGCGCACTCTCCTTTCCTTCTCTCCCTTATTTTCTATCCGTGCGCAAGTTCGTCTGCTTCATGCAAGGCGACTTCCAATCAAACGCATAGACCAGTGTCTGCTCTGTTCCATGGGCGCCGCCCGCCGTGGGGGAGGGAGGGCAGCGCTTTTAAAATACTCCTTTTCTTTTTTAGAAATCTTTGCACATTGCGTAGTGCAGGAACGTCAGAAATGCATAGTCACGCACGAACCTCCAAGAACATATACCGATACAAAGAGTGCTCTAAGAAGCGAAAACATTGTTTTATGCGCAGCCTCTCTCTTTTCTTTCATTTTCTCTTTATTGTGCTTCTCTCTTTACGAGAGCCCGCTTTTGAGATTGTTATTTCTTATTTTTATCGCTGCAAGCTAGCATTTCGGACACAACCTTCTGTAGCGTTTACGGTGAGGGTGGGAATGCTCCTGCACCTTTGACAGCATAGCCACAGAAAGTTGTCCACGGTTACACGTGGAAGTTTGTAACGGTATACTGCACGGGGTATCAAAGTTCGGTAAACGTTCGAGGTACAAAAAACAAGCACGAGACAGATTGTCGAGCATGCAAGTCGTCATGTCCAGTATACCTCTAAAAATGTCATTTATCCCTTTTGTTTTTTGTTTCTTTTAATTCAAACGCTATTTTGCATTTTCTACGTTCCTTGTGCACATCGCGCAGACCTCACCCCCTCAAAGCGCGTCTGTTTCTGCGGGCTCACAGGGAGCGAGACCCACGGGCATTACTCGTAGACAAAAGTCGCGCCGTCATTCGGTATGTAGGGTAGCGCCTTCCTCCTCAAAGAAAGGAGAATGATTCCATGATTTTCTTCTCGCTCCCGAAAAGTATGTACGAAGGAAATCTACGATTCGAAACTTGCATACCGACATAAACGGACAGAAAAAACAAGAACGTAAAAGGAGAAAAACAGCCGTGTTTGCGTTTCTTAACAAGAGTGCGACTCGTTCAAAGCAGTCCGAACCATCTAGCGAAAAAAGCGCGGCGTGCTATTTGGTGTCGTGAGCAACCTGGCGAAAAAAGACAAAGCCAAAAATCTAAGGGAGAAAAAAAAACGTTTCCACGCCGTTTTTAAATTTTTGTTTTAAGATTTTTTTTTCTACAAACAGAAGTGAACACGCTGAGTTTAGTTGCTAAGGCACGATATATGGTCCTCGTCCAAACAGCTACGGCGGACTAAATCTCTCCTTTTTGCCTATTTCTTCAAAAAAAAATCTACGATCACTTTGAACACAACAAAAAGCGCACGATATCCAGTTGCAATACTGCAAATCGAGCTGTAGATCTTGCCTTTTATGTTAAGTTCGCTTTTTTCTTTCTTTCTTTTGTCTGACGTGGTTTTTATGCTTCAACTGATTAGGATCTATTCTTGACACAAGCGCAAAGTACGCGCGGCGCGGTTTCGCCCTTTTGGCGTGCCTTTCGCACTCCAAAAACACCGTCTCCAACAGGGAAGAGTGGGAGTTGAGAGGCATTGACACAAAGACCTAACGCAACTTCATCCAGGTTGGGTTAACATACGCAGAAAGCATGCTTCGCTTAACAAGTTCCCAACGCTACCAAAGGACCCTCTACATCATCTTCGCAGAAGTTGGCGAGGCCGCATTTGTTGTATGGAGGTTCATAGTCTGTTAAGAAGAGCAGAGCAAGTACCTCCCATAAAGTCGCCCTCCCTTTCCCCTTTAGCAGAGTGAATGCTCCAGAGGAGGCGAGTGGAGAGGTGGAAACAAACAATCCTGCTAAGTATACACCTTTTTGTGAAAGAAGTTGGTCTTGCTCTTCTCAACACGTAACAGGCTATAGACGGCGGCCGTGGATGGACCGCCGTCTATAGCCGACGAAAAGACCTCTGTGAATTTGAGACCTGTGGTTTTTGCGCTCCTCCATAGATGCTCCAGAGAGTTGTTATCGCGTGTTCGTTTACGGACTGAGTGCGGTTCCAGCTTTCTGCGGCTTCGGTGCCGCACGCTGCCGGTACACTTGTCTCGGTCTGAAGCTTTCGATCTCATTCATGAAAATAATATCGACTGTTTTAACAAAACGTGTCATTCATGAAAAGAATATCGAATGTTTAGCAAAACGTATAGGTTCTAAGTCTTTTGTATACATTTGTACTCTAAATTGAAGTTGAGCAAAAAACACATTCGACTAACCTAATGCATTTTGTTCACCTTCACCGTATACCTTTTATTTCTCTTTATATCCTATTATCTTGTACAGAATTTCCAAAACACGAGTCCAATTACGTATCTGCATACAAACGTGCAAACTCGACTGAGAGAAGTCTGCTCTTATGAAACGCAACATTCCCTGATGGGACAACTGATAAACGTGGGTGCATAATCACGTTCGACTAACGTTCCGAAAAAGAAAAACGAATTTTGGCATAAAATAAAATTCTGGACAATTATTAGTCGAGACGTGTTTGCGAACCTCTAAATTTCGCAGCGTCGTTTAAAATTTTAATATACCGCCAAAAAAGAAAAGAAAAAAAAAAGCCATACTCTCCATCTCCACCAAAAGGTGTAAAGAACTCAGAGTCATCATTTACCGTTCGGCCTCTCGTCCTATCGATCTTTTTAATTTTTTTTTCATTTATTTTATATTTGTTTAACATCACACCATTATTTTTTTCTTTTTGTTTGGGGGGGGGGGGGGGTTCGTCTTTTTTTTACTTTTACATTTTAAAAATTGAATTCGGAGATAATTAATAACGCCTCTCCGGATCTCCCGATTAAAGAAACTTTCCCGTTTATTGAACATAGGGCGATCAATAGCGGTTGTCGTAATTTACGCGACCAGAGCGCCGAGAGCATCGGCACCCAGCTGGCACCTGTCCCGAGAGAATGTCGTTGTTTTTTATTCGAAACATGTTAAAATGTTGATACCAAGACAAAAAATTAATTCGGTGAATACGTTCTTCGCAAAAAAAGTGCACTAAACTGAAAAACGTAGGACAACGCAGAAGAGGCTCAGGGAATTTCAAACATATTCACGCGAAGGATAGTTTCGTGTTTTTCTATACATGTTGAGGAGCGGAGCGTCTTCGCAACTCCAACGCCCAATAGATGGCGGGGCGGTAGCTCCAAGATGGCGGAAGAGACGGGGATTGACTCTCCGGGATGCCCCATGCGCCTGCTCGCTGACGCTGGTCAGTGGGCCAAAATTATTTTATTCGACTACAAATACGAAGCGGTCAACGCAGGAGCAAATCGCAGGGGACGAAGATGTTGACGTGCGTTAAGAAAACGTGCATGTTTTTTAACGCACTCGCCTTTTTTCCGTTAAACGAAAGGACGCACGAAGACGCCGCCCAGAACCATATGCGGTGACAGCAGCACTAAGACCGACAATCACTGCCACCGTTTGTTCACGAGAGGGCAAGCGGGGGGTTGGAGTTGAGAAGAGACGTGTTGTTACTCTAGTAACTTACAGCTCAAGATGGTAGGGCGAGGGAAAGGAAGGTTGGGGAGGAGGAAGCAGACGGAACGCTGGAAAGAGGAGAAGGGGAAACCTCCTCCTCTCTCGAGCGTTCCGTCTCCTTACTCCTTCCCGACCTTCCTTTCCCTCGCCCTACCTCCTTGAGTTGTAACGGACTATATAGATCGTAATGCCTGTTTGCCAGTTTAAAAAAAAAAAGAACTATATCCATGTACCCCAAGTACGTGTGTTTAATATTGGCTATTCCGCGTTCAACGTACTGTGTAAGTGAGTTAATTTTCGCGAAGACGCAATTTCTAAAATTAATCGGGCTTCCACAAAAAATAAGGAAAAAATAATATATAGATATATATCGCAAAACACTAAACAAGCAAATGTTAAAACCCAGTGGAAACAGTTCCATATCATACCGGTCCCACTCGCGAAGAAAGCTTGTTTCCGCAAACATTCCCAAAAGCTGCACATGGCAAACTCTGCGAAAGAAGGAATCGACAGCAGGAAGGAGCCCTTGCTACTGGATTGGCTTGGCTGCTCGGCCGAACACGCTCGGCAGCCTAATGTCTCCCTGTCGGGACGTCCGGTGCACTGATCTCAATGACAATTGCTGGATCGCGTTTGCCCGCTCCGCGAACGCGGTCACTGGCGGCCATCTTTTTGGTAGACTTATATCACCTCTAGCCAAGATACAGCTGCTGAAGCCACCTGGCAGCCACCATCATCCATCCATGGCAGACGGCGTTTTGGCAGTTTTGGTGGCAGGCTGCCATCAAAATAGCGTGGGTGATATTCCATGATTGATTGAAATTGTTTGACAAAACATGTTTTTAAAACCCGGCGTGAACAGTAGCCCGGTCTTTGAGGACCCGGTGAAAGTTTCACGAAATCGCGCAGCACCGGGGAAAAACAGCACAGCACGCATCGAAAGTCGCATCGAAAGCAGACGCCGGTACGTAGTCTGCTTTCGATGCGAGCTACGCTGCTTTCCCCGGTGCTGCGCTTTCGTAGAACTTTCGCCGGGTCCTCAAAGTTGAGGCTACCGTCTACGCCGGGTTTCAGGAATCTGCTTCGTCGAACAACTTCAATCAAGCACGAAATATCACCCACGGTACAGTGTACTAGATCTACGGCTATTTCATGACAGCCTGCCGCCATTGCGCTGTCCGCCATATTACTATGATGGCTAGAGATGATATAAGTCTACCAAAAAGATGGCCGACGGTGGCCGCATTCCGGTCCATAGGTAGAGCTGGTCAAACGCGATCCAGCAATTGTCATTGAGATCAGTGGTCCGGTGCGTCTATCTGGCGTCCGACACCGCCTGCTAGTCGTGCGAGCAGACACAGGGCAGCCTCCGGCATCGTCTGCCATTCCGTCCCCGTCGCGAGCAGACGTGGCCATGAAAGCGGCACGTCGGCGTCAGCCATCGCCTGCGTCCGTCTGCTATCCCCCTAATGGTGCGTTGACAGTTGCGAAAAACTAGCTGCCGCCGAAGCGAATTCGGCAGTGGCGAAAGACAGGAGGTTTCTCTGCCAGCGGCGGCTGTTTGCTCTCGGAGCGTCGCGTCTGCGACGAGAAGGCGCGAGATTCCTCGTCGTCTGCTGCTCTCGACCACTTTACGCAAAATCCCGGAGTCGCTCGGGGCGTGCGTCCAGTACGCGCAGTCTTAATTCACGCTGTTGACGAGGGAACGTGTACCGCCGTACACGTTCCTGCGCGAAGATGGTCAAGTTGTACCGCAAAGAAGACGAGACTACGTGACGATTCCGTGTTTCTTACTTGGTATGTAGCAGGACGTGGAGCGGAAACCAAAGAAGCAGCGGTGCACAGTGCTCGGCGGTGGTGAATCATGTGCCTTCCCAAGACCGCGAAAAGAAAAGGAACTCGCGCACTGCCTTCTTTCTTGTCTTCGCGTGTGAATCGGATGAATCTTTCCCTAGACGTCGGCGGCGATGTTATTGCTAAGAACAAACAGGACGAAGACGCACTTGCCGCTTCGCCCCGCAACTCGAACGAACCGTTTGACCCTTTGTTTCAAGTGGACTCTTCCCGCACGAGTAGCTGACCTCGTTTTGAGAATCCGATGGTTCCTCTTGGTTCCTTCGTCGTTCTGGCGTTATTTCTTGCGCAGTGGATGGCTGCGATGTTTGAAGAAAGTGCTTCCTTCCAGCCGGTCATGGTTTCGATTTTGTCGGACTACACCGTCTGGGACGCAGTCGCTCGTCGTAAAGTGATGCTGTCCTGTTTTATATAGAACTTAAATAAACGCCACACGGATTACGTTTCGTCGTAAGGTACGTACGTTTTATTATTTGAGTAGACTTTTTTCGAAGAAGCGACGGGGATCGAAACGTAGATTGGGGCGATCATGTTAGCTATACATTTGACTAAAAAACTCTGAGATTGGGACGACAAGAGACGAACAAACACGAAGTCCCAGTCTCGGGGTTTTTAGTCAAATGTTTAACTACCATCAGCTCGTTTGCACCCTAACCTTTTGTTTAGATGTTGGCTATGCATGATCACGCTCTTCTAATAACACGACCATTCATTCCCGTCCGCCTATACTTGCTGAGTGGCAGGCGATGCAGAGCACAGCAAAGAAGCAGCGGCGCCGTCGGCAATGATGATTTCTTCCATGCTGCCAAAAGACTGAGCGTGCGCGCGACCCCCTTCCTCGTCCTGGGAGGTGAATGTTTATCGAGCCGAGAAGGCGACGCCACTGCTACAAGAAGACAAAAAAACCCGGAAGGACGCACCGCGCAACGCAACTTCCGAAAAACGCAGATTGGGTCGCGTCAGGCGAAACGCTTCGCTTGGAGGAAAATTGCGTCTCGGACCGATCCTGGTTTTCTGCCAGCGACTAGCAGATTTCGCCACTCTGATCTAAATTCCACTCGTCGCCGGCGCGGATCTGTCCCTGAATTCGCAAGTGTAAACGCACCATAAAAACGTCTGCAACGCTCGCAAGACACGGCCATGAAAGCGGCGTTCTAGCGGTAAATCATGCATGAGCCACGGTGCAATACAAGCGTCTGTGAATATGCTGTAAAAAGCGACAGAGGGAAGTAAAGAAAAGCAACAAAATAAATATGCAGTCGTCTCAGATTTTCTGTTCTAGTTGTTCTTTTCTTCTTCTTTTTCGCATGACATACGCGAACAAAGTGGGTGAGCGCCATGGCGCACAATTAAAATGCCACCTGAAAACAACTGCTCTAGCAAGACAGGTTCAAAAAAAAAATTCCTGTATGAAAATTTGAAATGCTTTGCAACACTTGATACCTACTTGCCGTTCGAAGCGAAATGACGGAAACATCAATGGACAAACTTGATACGAGACGAACGTCAGATTGCCTCCAGCCAAATGGCTCGTAAATTCTTACCTCTGTAGGTATATTTTCGGTATTGAAGCCACGGTTGCAATAAAGACGGTTGCACAGTTCCCTGAGTAGCGGGGCCGTTTCTAGGGGCGCCAACATCTTTATTCGGCCATAATAAACGTAAACGAACAAATCAAGCCAGAAGAAGCAAAATAGTTGACGTGGGACCCCTAGGGTTAGGCCTTTCCCGCTACGAAAACAAGCATCCGCACTGGGCTTCCAAGTTCCGAAGGCACGTACTTGCGACAGCTGTTTGCTGCAAACTAGGTCAGTTAAGGACATCCTCCTCTAAACACCGAGGTGAACTCCAAAGCACTCGCACTCGTAAAAAAAGGCTAGCACAACAATCTACGCCCGTTGAGCATGCCGCAAACTCCGCCAGCCATATTTGTTATCGTTCGAAAAAAAAGCGGAAAAGGCAATCTCGGGATGTTTTTGAAAACAATATTGACTCTATCTAGGTTGTTTCCCAAACATACACCTAGTGTCGACAAAAATACTATTACGTCAAAGAGAAACAATTTTACGACGAACATTCCACTCGTCAATCATCTTTCTAACCAACGAGAGACGAGAAACGGTGCTATACCCTCGCTAAGAACCTTTTGTTATGGGCGAGGCCTAGAGCAGGGCTCCCTCCACCTAAATTGCGTATAACTACATAAATATTGCTGGTTTTTTTGTTCTTTTTTCTTTGTGGAAAGGTTTGCGAAACAATTATGTATTTTATTTAGGCCCTTAGCTATTATTTTTAATTTTTGTGAAACCGCCCTTGCGGAAGCTTCAATATCCGGATGTTGGGACGCCGCGGCGACAGCGACACTCGCGCGTTCTCTCGTGCATTGTTTGTTTTCTCCATGACCGGTACGACCAGCCGCCAGAGTCGCGACCTCCGACAGTATGACGTAGAGAGCCTGTATTTACAGAAGAGAGTTTCTAACTGCTCCGCCGGGTCACGGGGTTTTCATACGGGCCGCGTTTGCAATACGAACGACGAGGAGGTGACGGACGCGTCGATCGCCACGGAGCTCTGGAGATGGGAGGGGGAAATCTCCTCCTCTCTTTAGCGTTCCGTCTGCTTCCTCCTCCCCGGCCTTCCTTTCCCTCACCCTACCGTCTTGAGTTGGAACGGACCATAGTCACCTGATACGTTGACAGCGCGGGATAGGCTGGGATGGCCCGCTCGCAGCGGTCCAGCATCAGGGCGGGGAAACGGAGTATATCTGCGGTCACCGCGCACGGAAGCCGGCGGGAACCCGTAAAGCGGCGCTTCGGTACTACGTGCGCGGTCTCTTCTCCGCCAAGCTTAATTGGTCCCGAGGGCAGATCGAAGGCAAACTGCCGGCCAAAGTGATTAGGACGCGCTCAACCCGTAGAACGGGCTCCCGTCGAACACGGACGGCAGCCGCCACGATTAACAATTAACCGCAGAAACCTTTTCTTTCAAAAAAGAAAAAAAAACGATATATTAGCTTCGCGCTGATACGCGGATTATCTCTAATTCAAAAATAATTTCTGAAATGCGGGAAAATGTAGGTGTCTCGAAACACGTTCGTCGGAGTATACTTCAGATATTTTAAAACCGCGGTCACTCTCTTAGTTATTTCTAACAGAAACACGTACGTTTCAAATACGTCCGCATACAGTTTTTGTATCGCCAACCTGACGGGGCCGTCGACAAGGAAGAAACGCGCCTTAAGCAATAGGGAGTTTAAGAGAATCGTTTTTCCATGCCCGATATGGCACGACGGGCCATCCGGAACGAACTGCGCATGTGCGAGTTGTCTTCTGATGCGCATGCGGTTCTCTAAAACGGTTCTCTAAAAACGGTTCTCCAAAACTCCCTATTAGGGAGTTTTAGTAGACCGTGTTTCCCTCTCCGCTAAGCCCTTCCGCTACCCGGAACTCTACAGCCAAGGCCATCGGCGCGCAGGCGCAGTAGCCGTCTCTTCGTAGCGGAGGGGAAACACGGTCTACTAAAACTCCCCATTGCCTGAGGCGCGTTTTTTCCTTGTCGACAGTCCGGTCAGGTTGGCCATACAAAACATGTATGCGGGCGTGTTCAATACACACATATTTACAGAAGCGAACATGCTTCCAACATACTTCAGACGTGTTCGCAAATAATTCTGTCATTACGTCTCCAACTTTTTGTATGATGTATAAGCAGTGTGACCGGGTTTTCCGGCGGTTTTCGAGTAAACCAAAAACTAAACGCGTCTTTAGAATTACGCGAACTTTATTCGTTCCGGCATGATTTACTTATTACTTCTTAAAATCGAAATAGCTATTTAAAAAAATAAAAAATTACGAATAAAGTCGATACCATGACCAACATTCAAATGTTTCTGCGCTCTCCTTTGTGGTGACGTCGCATGTTGCATTACTTGCGAATCAAGCAGGCACTTTAATAAACACAATATTGTGCATATGCTTTTTCTTCTTGCTTTTTTCTTTCTTTTTTTGCTGGCGCGAAGTTTGTCAGTTTTTATTTAACACCAGCAAACGTCTTGTAAACTGTCGAGAACAAGCTGTAACGCCCCCGTATTGTGCCATATTACAACATCGCACGTCACGTTTTTGTTGTTCCCAGTAGAGCCTCTCGGACCAAAATTGAAGCTTCGATAACTTCGCGAAAAAAAGGAGATTATTCTGACTTGGAATTTGGGTCACTGGTTGAGATGTGTCTGCCAATCTGTCGAACCAATCTGGCCAAGCGGCGTCTAATCAGTTTCCGTCGAGAAGTTTTTTTTTTTTTTTTTGGAGGGGGGGGGGCGAGGGAGTGTAGTTTCCCCGATTCCTCCGACCAATTTGTTTAAACAACTGCACTCCGAGGGCCTTTGTGCCTGCGTAGATCAATCATGAGCAGACACTTGGAAAATCAGCTGCGCGACCGATAATAGCTATGGGATACATCTGCACAATCATCGTTTAGGGCTGATTTATCCCATAGCCTCCGTGAATGAGTCCCGTGCTACTCCAGGATTTATCAGATTTAAAATAATATGTACTAATATCTGCGAGGTAGGCCACGATCTCCCGCATAAAACGCTCCCTTCGAAAGCGCTATGTCGCGGCCTCCTAATTCTCGAGCTGAGATATACGCAACTTATGGCGAATTCCACTGGGCGTTTTGGAGCGCGCCGGGATCAGTTGACCAGATCCGGAACGGAGCACACAATCCGAACGGGGTCGCGCCGCCTACGGATCCCCAGTGGAATATGACCCTGCTCCGGGATCGGCGGATGCCTTCCCGTCATTCAACTGCCCGGGAATCCCCTTTCTGCGGCCGCCGCGGTCGTTTCGAAGACGTTTTCGCAATCGCGGCGCTAACACGTGTTCGACGCACGAGCGGCAGGAATGGCTCAGGAGCTTCTAGCAAGGATTGCCGGAACGCCGGAAGCTGCTCGAGCAACTTGACGACGAACTGGCGTCAAGCAGCAGCAGCCGTAAAGCGCGAAACACATGTACGACGAAACCGTCGGATCCGACGTCCGATCAGGCAATACGACGGTCGGAGGCGAGGGTTTTCAACGCTCTCCGGTGCTACGAAAACCCTCTCCCCCCAAGGTCATTCCGGCAGTCCGCACGTCAATCGGACGGTTTCGTCGTACATGTGTTTCGCGCTTAAGGCGGGCGGTACAGGCGGCACCTCCCGAGCGGCCATTAGAAATTCTTCTGAGGCGAGATCGGCGAGATGAGGCGAGATGCCCCGCGAGAAAGGAAGTCACGAGTGTGCGCCGAGGGCTGGCCCAGCTGGCTTTCGGCTGAATCCGCCGAAATTGCGGAGCGACTTTTCTCGGATCTAGATCAAGATCTGGAGCGGGAGCTAATCCAAAACGACCAGTGGAACACGTCCGTCTCAATCCCGATCGCCCAGTGAAATAGGATCGCCCCAGAAAAGTCGATCCCGGCGCGCTCCAAAACGACCAGTGGAATTCGCCATTAGGTTTTCTGCCTTCGGTTTCTCAAATACGCTAGATGCACACGTCCGAGATTTGTTTAAGAGTGACGTCCCATTTCAAACTCCCTAAGTAATTCTCACCTTTTCTCTCTCCCTTTCTCTCTTCTCTTCTTTTTTTTTTCGCATTTAGAAAAAAATATACACGAGCTCTGCTGGGAAGTCCGCACGTGCATTATTACAACTTGAGTTAACCTCATAGTGACAATGACATATTTAATCAGCTCGTTGAGCGTCCGGTTCAAATGAGTGCTTATAGCCGACTCTCACCGTAGCATGAAACGCAAACTTCAATTAAAATATAAATAACTGAACCTCCCCTTATATTTTGGTGCTCAGTATCCTTGCACGTTGACATACTTAGGCCGGCCCCAATAAAAAAAAAAGAAACGAATAAAAAAATTAACAGAAAGATTGACTCGAAAGCAAAAATTAACACATGCGTCAACTTAATCGAGAATAGTGTGCCAAAAAAGCATGATTTTTATTATTATATATTCCGAAAAAAAATGGAATTTTAGCATAAAGAGTCTGATATGCTCAACCATATTTTGGGATATTCCAATGCCCAAGAACCGCAATGCCCAAGCGGCGCCCCTTTTGCGCAAGTCACAATACACAAGAAAATTACGGAACCGGTTTCTACGATTCTGTCGCATGCTTGCAGTATTTCATCCGGGCCAACGCAAGCCGAGAGTCATAAATTCGAACACGGCGGCATGTTGCAGCGCCCTTTCAAAAAATGCAATCTTCGAAGTTTGCAAATGATCGTCCTTTCACGAGCTGTGTCAACTGCAATCCGGGTGACGAAAGAGTCCTACATTCGCTGGCAGAAACTCTGACAATACCCTGCATAAATTATTCATTAAAATAGTTTTTTGTTTTGTTTTTACAGGAAGTAACACATTACTAATTATTTCAAAGCTTGAAATATAAAAACTCGGCAGTTGGGCCGTAGACCCAATATAAGTCGTGGAATAAAAAGAATCCATATAACCTCTAACCCACAGATGTAAAACAAATAGGTGTCCAGAAAAAATAAAATCTGAGTTAGTCGATATTAGTAATTCGATATTAGTAAGTAGAAATCGAAGAAAAATTATATAGAGAATGTTATGTGATGAAAACCTTGGGTTATAGTTTTATATTGACAGGCGTAATAAAATATTTGTTTTCAATGAAATGTACGTGCGTATTAGAAGAATGCCTAAAATATTGCGTTCATCTTTTTTTTTTTGCAGGAAAAAGGGGAAAAAAGAGGGGGTAGGAGGGTTTTTTATTAGAGGGGGTGCAACCACTTCCGAATATCGGTCAAACATTTGTGGAAGCTGCCCTCTGACACTTCTAAAGTGATGAACAGAAAACCAATTTCGTCTGCCTGTCCTAGTTGTTCTGTAAAAACGATACATATTGGTATTTCTGGATCAGTCTCAGTCTTCAGGGTCCCACCTGGTCCTCCTCCTAGTGACGTAATTCGGGGTGCCGTGTAGGTTCCCGTGTGCTCTCTTCTAAGATTAGCGGGCGTTATGCTGCAGTTTAGAGCCGAGTGAGATCAGGTAATCTTCTCGCCGTAGTTCCTTCGGCTGCCACTCGCGGCTGCAGGCGGGGGGAAAAGCTCCACTTTTGGTTTGCGATTATGCTGCGGGATCGCGACATTTTTTAATGAAGGAGATGTTTTCTCTATCCTCCGGGACACGATAAACAACGTAAAAATGACGAGATGCAAATTCTTTTAATTTTAAAATCGTTGCACCCTCCCCCCTTTTCCTTTAACGACGGGAAAAGATGAGAAAAAAATCTTCACACATAATTCTCTTTTAGCGTTGCGCGTCTAAGCACGGATCTGCAATTCATCATCTCAAAAAGCCCTGAAATAAAGCGCGAAATATACGCAACAATTTTTAAGGTGAGGAGCTTTCAAATTGCAAACCTCTCCATCACTTTCAGCGCACCGAGCAGAAGCTCGGTGAACGCAAGCGGCAGTCTAACCAGCCAGCCAGCCTCCGCAACTGCAAGCTGTCTTCCCCGCAAGTAGAGTCTTCATGAGGGAAGCCTCCTTTACGACACGCTTGAAGGACGCGTTCAGTCATCCAACTTTCATTTCCCAACGGAAGACAATCTACAGATTGTCCCCTAAAATATTTAAAATATTTTTTATTGCTTTTTTTACCAAAAAAAATAAACTACGCGTCATCGAACGCTCCTTTTCCGTCAAGTGAAGCGCTAGCGGTGCGAACAGGATGCCAAAGTTTCAGAACTTACCGTCATCTCAATCTAAGTTTTAAGTGAGTTTCAGAAAATTTTCAATGGCAAAAACAAGGCCCTTTTTCGCCAGTTTTCGGCAAATGGCGCCATTCAGGTTCATGTATTCAAGAACTCTGTCGGCCGCCATTTCTGCATTGAAAATTTCAAAAACTCACAACTTTGGAATAAGATAACGATTGGAACTTTGGCCGCTTGCGCTTCGAACCGCTTGCGCTATATTTGGGCGAAGGCTGGAGCCTTCTGCGATGCGTAGCTTATTTCCGCGGTCAAAAATAACCCTGTTTGGGGGAGGACACCCATTATGTTCTACGCACACCCTGCACAGGATCGCTCTTATAAAATCTGGTTGGGGTTCCACCCTCCCCAGTATTTTCCAAAGCTCGTAGATGAGGGCAAAGTTAAAAATTGCGACTAACCGATCGAGCGGGATGCGCTGATTGGTGTGCGAGTGTCTGCTGAGAAACTTACTTAACACCATTTACATTTCCTACAGTCGCAGACAGCTCAAGAAACGCAGGGCGTGGCTTATTGTGCTAATTCACGATCCTCGCTTCGTGATTGGTTGTTAGGCATCTTTATCGGCTGATGTCGCCATATGATTGGCCGAGGAGCGATAATGAGATGCAGGGGAGACACCACGCCCCCTGCGTTTCTTAAGCCGTCGGTGACTACGATAGATTAGCGCTTTTGCCGATCTCCAACATCATTTGGTAAACTTACAAAATAAAAAAATAAAAAAATAATATGGAAGCAGCGTGAAATATGAGCTCCTTTTTTTATGGACGACAACTCTCACCACAAGGGTTCCGCAACAAATTGCTGCATTGAGCAACCTTGCGCGAGTCTCTAACAAATCAACAACCACCGTACACAGGGACGTCCACGTCGAACGCCACACGCTCCGAAAATTGTGCAATGAATCTAGCAAATTAGATTGCGACCAGCTCGTGCAACGGGCTCGTCGGTCGCTTTTATTGCAACCAACCCGTACGAATGCGTTCCGCGAGTAACGGTTGCTGTGCGTTAGAAAATAGGCCAGACTATAGTTTCGTTGCACAAGGATCTGTCTAAGTTCGTAAAGTTTGCCGTTGTTCCGGTCGTTCCGACAAAACGTACGCGATTGCTGCCAGTACTGCAGCAGACCCATGCAACGTTGCGGACCATATACTTCGCGTGGACGAGCGTAGTTCTATTGTAACCGTTCGCTAGACTGGAGCCAGCGATTGTGTCGTCCCTTTGTTGTACGTAATTATCTGGCTGCCCGGACTCGTCCGCTGCATGGCCTATTCAAACATTCGACGGTAAATGCAGTCTCGGGGAATTCACACCCAAATACTGCAGTTTCTTGGGTCAAACATTTTGGTTTTTGTCTGGCAATTGAAGACCCTGAAAGCTCCAAAGAGCCGAGGTATAACCTAACTCGATATCCTCTGGCGAGAGCCTGGGTATGTCGGCCATAAATTGGCGAAGAAGTGCCCGCAGTTAGGCTTTAGTTCCAGGTTGTTCGATTTTCACCTGTCAGCTCCGTGCCTAAATTACCAAACAAGTGCCAGAATCAGGCTTCACTCCTGGTTGTCTCCTTGAAACTTGGCATTTCCAGTTCATGCCCAGCGCGTTGGCAAGTATCTGGCGAACCAGAGGACAGCCATAGAAAAACAATTATAATATTATTGTTGCGGGCACGTACTATCACGATCAATATGAGTGCGAACACCGGTCCGTGTGGCCCGCAGTACTATCAGTGCCCCCTCGCGATTGCTCCTTGAAGCATCAGTGCACCTTGGGGCCGAGACATATCGTCTCTGGCGATCACCGCAGCACTCTGCAGTTCCGGGTCGTCTGCTAGCGAAAAACGGTCGGCGAAACTGCGAAACTGTTACCAATGACGAAGCGCATTTTTCGCTTGCGATGTGCGCCAAGAGAAATTACTTGTATAAATATTTTTATCGTCATCTTTTTTGTTTGGAAGTTTTAGTGTAGATTATTCTCATGACTCCGATAACAATAGCCGATACTTCGCCGACGCATCATATTGTTATCGTAGGTATCAAAACAATCAACTTAGACTGCCTATTATTTACTTCGCGCGAGTTTTGCGAGTGCAAGGACCACCAATGCGCACAGGCAAGAAGTTAGCGCTGTGCGAGCGTGGGTGATACCCTTCATTATAGAAAACTGCGCGATAAAAACGACGAGGACGAAGACACACACGGGGCGTCCTCGACGCTTTTTTCGCGCTGCTTTTTTCGCTAGCAGACGACCCGGAAGTGCACAGTGGTGCTGCGATCGCTAGAGACGATATGTCTCGACCGCAAGGTACACTGATGCTTCCAAGAGCAATCGCCAGGGGCACTGATGGTACCGCGGGCCACGCAGAGCGGTGTTCGCACTCATATTGATCGTGATAGTACATGCAGCAGGGAAGTTAGTCAGCCTCATTGGGCGTGTGGCGTCTCAGCTGTAGATGATAAATTTTAGCCGGTTAAGTACAGCCGCACGCCGGAACGATGCTCATCCAGATTCAAGCGGGCAGGGGCAGGAATTGATCCCAGGATCCCTGGGTTCTGCAGCACGAGCTTTCGCTCCACGCGCTTTTATCTGGCGCATAAAAGCCAAATAAAAATATACTGTCATTAAGTAACCCCTTGGAGCAAAACCTCCTTAGGCCCAAATTGGGCCTTTGAGATTCCCAAACTTGGGCCAAGTTCACCGTTTCTCTGTCGTGCTGCCACGAGAGTTACAAAGTCCAAATCATGTGCTTTAATTGCGATCAGTGCTTCGACAACACTAACGTGCGCGAGACGAAACTACAACGAAAAACAAATTAAGAAAACTCGGCCTCTGTGTCAGCGGTACTTTACTCAATTATTATAATGCAATAAAATGCAAAGGTGCAAGGGAGCTGGACAGGAATGACGAAAACAAACCCTGGAGAAAGGGAACGAGAGCGACAAGGGAAAAACATAAGTCTCCAAACACAGCTAGGTGACTGGTGCGCGACCGAAACAATCCGCCTGGTACGGGTATCAAGCCCGGGACCTCTCCATTTCCAGTGGAGCGCCCTACCAACTTAGCTAACCAGGGGTTAGACGTCTGTAGAACAAACGGGTTTTATCAGGTGCCCCCAGTCTAACACCTGCAAGTTTCACCCTTGTTGAAACTGGCTGTGTTTGGAGATTTGTGTTTGCACTTTGTCCCTCTTGTTCCCCTTCTCTAGGGCGACTTCATTCAAGGCTTACTCGAGATGCGATAGCATCGCTTGCCTTATATAACGGCTATATTTTGCCGAATAAATTACGACGAACCCTATACAGCGGGTAACTAAGTATCAAATGTCTGCACATCTTTCGCTCCAGCCCGTTTCCGGTCCTTTCCGGCGCCTCTTTGGCACGTCGAGCACGGTTGTACTCACGCTGGAAGGTCAGTGTGTTTACTTTCCTGCAAAACAAGGATGCAGTTATTCACGGCTAACAGCAGAAGGATTCCTGCGAATGACAGAGATCGATACACGATTAAATATGAAAAAGAAAAAAATAACAGCCTTTCTACTTTCGTGAAGAAGGAAGACCAGCGGAGCTGTATTCGATACACTGTGTGCTTCTTCTTCATCGTCGTCTGTTTTTCGCGCTGTTTCCTACGATGAATTCCCACCAACGCGCCCAACTATCCATTCTTCTATTATAGCTGGAAAAGTTGCCGCCATCTACGAGCGACGGCGGAAACCATACTGGTTGTGTGCTTGCCGCCGTCGCGTATAGATGGCGGTAGCTGTGGAGGTAGGTTTGTGTCGACATACACGGACACGACCCTGGGGAACCTAGCCCTTAACAGCTCAGCTGTAGAAAAGCGATGTGCCCGGGGAGCGCGAGCAAATAAAATGTCACACTCGCTGTCCCTGCACGAATCAATTTTTACGATAAAACTGTTTCACGAGCTTCCCCATTCGCTGAGATCCTCCTATTGGTCGTAATAATTGGCTGTCTCCGTGTTCTAAAAAAAATTAAATCAAATAATTTTTTTTTTGTGCCACACGTGGTTGTTGTTTATGTTCAGCTATTTTCCCTGGAGTCCGCTCCTTCCTTTTGCGAGGTGCTCCGAAGAAGACTGCGGTACCTCCAACAAGCGCGTCGCCCCGCGAATATGCTACCGCATTTAGACTATTGTGCAGCATGCCTGCGTGTGAGCAGCACGGAAGAGGACTCGAGAAAAATATGGCGCCACTTGAACTTCTCGCGCCCGACCTCTTCAATAAAATTATCTGAGGACCGTGTCCTGCCAGGGTTGCTTTGTAAGACAAAAACTTATTTTCCACAGTCAATCAAACATAGGGAGTTTCAAGCCTAAACGCACCAGATAAACTGTGTCCGGCAAGCCAAAAATAAAAATAAAATATAATTGGGTGTGGTGATTAAGAGGCATAACTTGTTAACGTTATCATTAAGTTTAACGGCGCGGTGCTTTTAAATTCAGGTTTAATTAGAGCACGTTCTACGGCCTGACAAGAACCTCCGCTTTCTGTCGCGAAAAAGAAAAAAACTTTAAATCGTTTTTTTTTTTAGAGTAAAACTTTACAAACAAGCTTGTTTTCCCTCCTTAGTGCACGCTTCCTTCAAGCCATGAATGCGAAACGAGCGAGCGAGGCTTAAGTCGTACCCAATTTGCCACGAAGCCATCTGACCTTCGAGAACGCTTCCATATGTATGCAAATTGCTTCGGAATAAACATGATCCCCATACAGCGTCTCTGCCGCGCCAAAAAAAAATCTAAGCGCAGAATTCGACTGCCGGCTCAGGCATTATACGTCTCTACGTGCAACGACATTCTCAATCCCGGACTAAGCTGAAGAATTGCTACTTCCCCAGTCCTTTATTTATTCACGTATTTCTTTCTTATTACCACAGAGAATCGAGACACAAACAAGACTCGCACGTCAAGCCCCAAAAAGGCGTTATTTGTTTGTTTGTTTTCGAAACCAATTTTGGAAAGTTGACATCAGTCGGCAATTCAACAGCTTTGCTCCGGCGAATGCAGCCTTCTAGGCGCGTGAAGAAAAGCGGCGGACGAAACTCGAGATTTGCATAATCGCCGGCGCAAACAGCAATCTGCGTCCACGAGGAGCCTTCGGCCAAGCGGTGCTATGAGAACGAAGAGCCTTGCCGTTCACCCCTAAGCTGACTCAGCGGTAGAAGCTACGTGCTCGTTAAACCAGTCACACGTCGATCTTTCGCCACGTGATCCCGTTTCTCCCGCCCATAGCCACGCGGCGCAGAGAGCAGGTGGCTCGACGAGCGCGTAGCTCGCACCGTCCTGTCAGCTAAGGGGGGGGGGGGGGGCATACACGGGGTGTACCGTCTTGTCAGGCACGTCGTCGGCTCGCACCATAGGAAGCCTCTGGCGCAGGGGTCTCAAACAAGCGGCCCGCGGCCGCGACTCGTTTAAACGAGGCCTACAAACCTCCCGCGAACCTCCCGCAATTGCGAGCTCCTGTTCTTATGTGTCCAGCGCTACATGTGTCATTCCACAATGGTCTCGTGTCGATTTATTTCAGTTCGAAGCGTGGCTCTTCCCCTATGGGACCGTTCGTCTGGGCCAGGAGGCTCGCGGGAGCGATACCAGTGGCGCTGCACCGCGGCGTAAATTCTCACTAAAGCGGCGTTCGCTCGTCCCGTCGCGCTGCCATGCAGTTGCAAAGGCCAGCAACGCGTTGAAATATTATTCGGCCTTTTCGTCAATCGAAAAGCGTTGATGAGTTTTTAGGGAGGCTTACCTCCGCAAAGAAAGGTTGCCTGTTTCACAGGTCTCCGGGGTGGAGGAGATAATAGAGGCGTGAGAACATTTGTCGACAGCGAAGTGCGTCTCCCAAGTGCAAGACAGCGTCGCCTATGACGTCGGCCTCAACATAAACACTATTTTTCATTGTTTTCGCTCGCTCTTGAAAGTCAGAGCCATTCGGACAAGGATGAGGAAGCTATGTTGTGTAAATTGTCTTTTCGCGCATAGCTGCGCTGTCACACGCGCTGCTTCCATTCAGGAAAGTGCTCTTAGAAAGTCAGAGTTACCGGCTGCTAAAAGCGTGCCGCAGCTGTTCTAATTCATTCAACTGAATTCAATGACGAGGCATGCACAAGTAGACCGCCACACTAGGTTTAGCTTTATAAAAAAAAAACGAAGCGGGATGCGAGAGTACAGTTGTCAGTGTCGGTTTCTTTTCACATTTGCCTTCAACTCAGTGCGCAATGGGGGCTGCGATTATCTGCCTCATTTTACTTCTTATGTCATTGGCCGCTTACTCGCTTTCTCTTTAAGCATGGGGGAACAAAACAGGCAGGTAAGCAAACCGAGCTTCATTCCCAAATTTAAAGCTGCTAAAAAAATAACTGCAAATTCGTTTTTTTTTGTTGTTAACAGTCAAGGGGCATTATTGTAGCTGTTACATTAAAGGTACGTTTATACTTCAACGTGACGTCGACGGGCGCGGTGTAGCGCAGCGCACACTGATACTGATTGCTTGCAGATATCGAGTTCCTGGTCGCCACTGGCCAGCCATTAAAAGGCGCGCGTTCTGCGCTACGCTGCGTTCACTGCGCTCATCGTCGGAGTATAAACAGCCCTTAAAGGCCACGGTCCCACTGAATGGGGCAGTTTAGGTACTTTTCGGCAGTTCATTACTCATCTCCTTCTAAATACTGTTTTGTGGGATTGATGTCATTCCAAAGGCAATGCAATAATGTTTCATTTGATATTATGTATGTATGTACACATGAGAGGAGGAAACGGCCGGGTAGGAGAAACGCGGGTTTTATGTGCGACCGTTCTAACCGTCTCAAAAGAGAGAACGCGCGAGCTTCCGCTGGTTTAAAAAAGACGATCCAAAGAAAAGAGGCGGCACGCTATGTTCTTTGTCATTGTGCGTCTAATTGCGAATTGTTGTGTGTACGTTTATACAGTCGGAAGTTAGTCTGCCTTAGTGGGCGTCTGGTGTCTCAGCTGTAGATGAGCAGTTTAGCCAGTGCGGTACAACCGAAAACCTGGGCCACGCAGTAGTGATACACGACCGCACGCCGGTACGATGCTCTTCCAGATCGAAACGGGCAGGGGCGGGGTGGGTTCTGCAGCGCGAGCTTTCGCTCCACGTGCTCCGAGCTGGTGTGCGCTAGACCATGCACTCGGTCACCGATCCCCCCCCCCCCCCTTGTGCGTCTAATTTATATACAGGTATAGATACTTGAAGATCGACGATGGACGTCGATCGTCTCGAGGTAATGTAATGTAATAACATTATATAAATAATAAACATATTGAAGGACTGATCGACACAAGTTTTCAATTCTTGCATTGTAATATGGCGGTAGCCTATTGTACTTACTGTTGATGAAGAGCAATATGAGGTGACGAGGTAATGATTAAATGATGAGGCTCTATGAGGACGACGACATTAGTGCGTGGCGAACCACAACGTACAGCGCCAGACTTGTTTCAAGTATCGTGTACCCAAAAACCTTTCTTCACCCGCAACAGAATATGAGAAAATCAATGAGGATGCTGTTATACAACTGTACGTGGAACAGGAAAACTGCACTGTGCAGAAGTGCGGCTTTTTATTTATTCATTTTATTTATTCATACTGCAGGCCATTTCAGGCCCAAGCAGGGCTTATTCGTTAATATGAGAGACGGATTTCTAGCAGCATTCCCTGATTGACTACTTGAAACAAATGGCCTCGTTGACGTAAAGTGTCCCCGTTCCAAAAGATTCTTGAAGCCTACTGAAACCGCAAAGGAGTATGAGGCGAAAAATAAGAAAAAGGAGCCTGGTGTGAAAGGTCCAAATCACCACCATAGCTTCTACTACCAAATACAAGGGCAGTTACATGATACACAAAGAGGGTTTGTGATTTCGTTATATTTACGCTCAAGGGCATTGATATCCCACGTATTCTGGGGGATGACACCTTCTGGTCAACCAACAAGAGCCTTTTCTACTCAAGTTTTACATGGAAGGCCCGACTTCCGCTGAAATTTCTCACGTAGACGAGTTGTCCGACTCAATAAACTGCCATTACACCCGATCTGGGAATCTTTCGATCTTCGTTCATAGGCCATAGTATCATGAGATCGAGGGTGTGGCTCTTCGTCATCCGAACATTGCTTCGGCGGGTGTTTTTACCGTGTAAGATGAGACCGTCGCGTGCTGCTGGAACAAGAACCTGGCGATTCTTCACTGAACTGCTTCTTCCGTAGGCTTCAAGGGGGCTTTCTTCGTTTCGCACACTATTTGTTCTGCTTGCCCGTTAGTTGCAGGATGGTGTGGTGCACTAATGTGATGCCTGGAGCCGTTTTTTTTTAATCTTGTTTATTTTGTTTGAAGCAAGATTTGGCGCGTTATCAGAGAAAAGTATTTTCGGTAGAGCAAAAGTAGGGAAAAGAGAGCATAGAACGTCAATGACGCGTTTAGACGTCGTGGCAGGCATCGTGTAAACTTCCAACCACTTAGAGTACGCATCGACCATGACTCCGCAGATGCGGATACGTTTCGCCACCCACCAACTGAATAGTGGATCGTTTTCAGTTACTGTTCATGATGGCGCTGGACTCGAGGAAGACTTCGAGTCTTTCCACAAAGTTAGCCCAGGTGCCAGCGCTTTTGTCGAAAGCGGTAAGTGTTCGAAACGTCGACAACGTCGGTAGCCACGTACTGTGCTTGACACTGGATGCTTACCATTCGCTGAGAAGAAACTTGCTTGTTCGTCTGCCACGAGTCGTCCGATATAAGGTCATCACCGCAACTCCATCTCCCGACAAAACAGGTCGTCATTGTCCGCATGTCCATAGTTAGCGATCACGTGAACTTATAAATTCCTGAAAGCTCATAACATGCCGTCGCTAAACGCCGTTCATTCATATCGTCTTCATTGCAAATAAACGTCTTCCTACTTATTCTGATGGTTTTCATCATATTCCTCCTAAGCTGTACTTACAGCATTATGTGTGTCGGTACTTCCGAAAATTTTGAAATAGCGTTTGTTTTCTGGGAACTATAATGAAACAACCTTTACAACATCTTCCGGATCCCGTGAAACACAATATTTCGTGACGTCACTTTTCAGTCGTCATTATAATGGCGAGGTAAGTATCGTAAATCGCGAAGCAGTTTACTTGACGTCCGCTTCCACTGTTGTCTTGGAAGATTGAGTCTACTGAGCGTGCATTCCTGCAGAAGACGTTTTCATTGATAGAATATTGACTCATCAATCAACAATTGATTCCTTCTTGGTAAGATTTATTGGGAAAGCCCGTGACAACCGCCGAACCGCATCTCCCTATATCAGAGAACAATTTATACCCAGCCTGACATTCTCGCATTCATGCGTTTGCTGGAGCCACGCTACTTGAGCCAGCTGAGCACATCTGGCAGCGGCGCGAGCAAGGCCACGAGGGGAACGTGATGGTGCTCGAGCCATCCCACCGTAAACCAATGTTTCGGCCACCCCACGGGTGCGTGTCGCCATCTGTTGGTTGAACTAACGCCTTGTTCAAAATGGCTGCCGCGGGACCGCAGCCTTAAGAATTGATCGTAGAGCATCAGCCGCAGATTTCGGGCGCGAGCTCAGTCCGCCCTCAAAGTGACGGCACGAGCTCCCCCAAGCAACGTAAACCCCTTCCATGCTCTTGCGTGCGACCTACGAAAAGCCCCTATTAACGTGACAGGTAAGCATAGTTCCACCACTGAATCGTGCGACAAGACAAGGAAACAATAATTAACCCTGTCCTCCACACAGCTGGCAATTCATGCTGTTCTGGCGGTCTTTCTTGAATTACCTACCAGGAAACGAATAAAATTATCGGCAGACACATATTTACCTTTCTGTTTAATACGATGAGGGGGAATCGGTGGCCGGGAGTTCGAAGACGATCTTCACCGCGACTGTTCGAGGCGAACAGCCGCGGTGAAAATGAGCTCCGTCCAGATAACCTCAACGGCTAAGCCTAGCGGGGAATCTTCTGAAAACAATGGCAAATCTGCTTCTGCTCACTCTGCAACAACTACAACAAAAGACAAGGTCGTTCTGCGACCACTACCTCACGGCAAGTTGCTCGAAAATTTTCTGATCCTTTACGGCGATCCATCGGCCCGACCATATCGTATCGACGATTTTGGCCCCACTCTAAAAAAACTACTCAAACCAGAAGAAATTCACGTCACTCTGGGCTTTAAAGTACAATCATGTATGACTGCTCCCACCGCGCTCAGCGAAAGCAAAGAAACACTGCTGTAGCTTCGACAAATGCAAGTCAAGGAAAAGAAGTGCTTAATCACTGACGCCAGAGAGACAGCGCTCTCAATGAAGCTACACTGGACCCCATCAGCGTCCCAGAGGCCAACGTTGCAAGCGCCCTATCTGCGTTCGGAGAACTCAAAACCATCCTCCAAGACAAGTGGCATTATTCTGGCTATAAAGGCGTGGAGACCCCAACAAGCATTGTTTCCATCGAGCTGAATGATGGGGCGACCGCAGACAGCTTGCCGCACCAGCTCAAAATTCTGGGAACCAACGTTCGACTTTCTGTGCCTGGTAGGGCACCGCAATGTCTGCACTGCCGGCAGATAGGTCATGTCAGAGGCCAGTGCCGCGCTCCTTGATGCACCACATGTCGGCGATTCGGTCACGAGTCCGAAGACTGCATTCCAACTTATGCCAACCGAACAAACGCGTCCCTCGAAATTACTACCGAAGACTTGGTGGATGCAGAAGAGAATACTCAAACGGAGGTCTCAGCAGAATACAGCGTGCTTCCTGGCAAGAACAACGTTGAGAGAGATACTCTGACCGAAAAGAACAAACACGGGACAACGAAATGCTCGGAAACAGAGGACAAAATGAAGGGCGCCAACACCATCGCATCCGTCGTACGACAGATGAGATGCAAACTGAAGAGCAAACTGAAGAGAAAACCGAAGAGAAAACCGAAGAAAAAGAAGATGCATCTAAAATGGAGGAAACCCACGAGAACGAAGCCTTAGGAAAACGAAAGGGAGAAGAACAAGACCCACTTGAACCTGGCTCCACTCCTCCATGAATGAAAATGAGGAAAAAAAAAGAGACAACAAAATGTCTTAAAGCTTCAAGCATGGAAGAAGATTTCATCTCGTCCGACCTCGAGGATCCGTGAAGTCAGTGAGACGAAATTCATCCCTTCGCTCGATTAGCTACAGTGATTCATGAATGATGATCCGAATAATGTCTTTACAATCGGGACTTCTAACGTAGCCAGCCTAATATGTAAACGACGTAAGTGGTGGTTCAGAGAGCTCCTCTTTCAAACCGAAGTGGACACGGTGTATCCACAGGAAACCAAAATTTCCACGAGGCTTGTTTCCTACTTTCAGGACATATTTTATTGTTACCACGCTCCCTCCACAGGCCAAAGCGCAGGATCCGCTGTCTTTTTGAGAAAAGTTTCACGTCAACGCCGTTTAGTTTACTGTGATAGCTGCGAATGGTCTCACGGTAATAAATACGTTTTAATTAGCGGTGAATTAATTAGAATCATTTTCATATATGCGCCAAAGAACCCTGTTGATCGTTTAGATTATTTTGAAAAGCTTACGTTCAGTTTTAGACACCCCAAGCAAAATAATTTTAGCGGGTGACTTTAATTGAGTGCTGTCCCAGAAGGACTGCACTACTTCTCGATGGAAAAGTGATGGTAGCACTGTGGAGATGAAAAGGGTTCTTAATGACTTTGACCTCAGAGATGCAACAGCAGATAGCGTTTTCTCCCTGATTCACGCACTGGCAAGGTTCTGCTTACGCACGCCCTGATCCTATATACATCTCAGGGGAATTCGACGGTGATAAGCTTCAATATACTGCACAGCCCACTCACCTATCGGACCATGCATTCGTGTTCATTTCATTTAAAGGCCAACTCCATCGCTCTCAATTCTCTGCAGGCATGGAGTCTTAGAAGATGAACACTAAAATATTAGAGGAAAAAGAATTCCGTGAACAGATTCGCAGGAAATTAACTGTTATGTCCAAAGGTCAGCCCATAGATGCTTGCAAGTGGGAATTGTTCAAATCCTATGTGAAAAAACACGCGGTCATCCTAGGTTGTGTGGAGAGTGCTCGGACAAAATCTGAAGTAGTGGATCTTGGACAAGCTTGGCAGTCTCGTAACAGAAAAGGAACAAAGCAACGGCCGCCTTTATTGAAGATATCAAGAACATAAAAAAAAACGCTGCAAAAGCTTTCAACGACACGAGGGAGCACTCATTCGGAGTCGAGAGTTAACGTTAGAATATGAGGAACAGCCGTCCAAGGTATTTCACACGTTCGAAAGACTCCGATACAAGCGAAACGCCGTCACGGCCGTACGTTATAATAATTTTATAGCCTTCACCCATTCCTATATAACGGCAGCTTTTGAAAGCTATTATGAAGATATTTTCGGAAATAGAGAAACTATGTCTCGTGCTCCAAATGAAGTGCTCACCTTGCTCCCAAAGATTCCGGAAGAGGTGAAAGAAATAAGTAAAGCTCAAATTACGTCAAGAGAGATCCAGCGGATAATAAAAGAGCTTCCTACTAACAAGAGCCCCGGTCCTGACAGCATTGGTGCTTAATTTTATAAAACATTTGCAGACATCCTTGGAACCTACTTTGTGGGCGTCCTCGAAGATATAAAAAATCGAAAGCTGCTGCCGCCATATATGCTAAAAAGTCACGTTGTCCTAATACCGAAAAATTTACTAATGAGGCAGTGCCGGAAGTGTCCGACTTTCGTCCTATTAGCCTACTCAGCACGGACTATAGATTTCTTGCAAGAATACTCTCTCATCGCCTAAGGCGCTAGGTCTGCGTCACATCGTTGGAAAGTACCAGGGCTACGGCTTCAAAGGTCGCTTCATCACAGATAACCTCCATAGCATGCGCCTAATATGCAAAGCCACAGAAGAAGGCTACATAGATCTTGCTGTAACACAGCTAGATCTAAGCAAGGCATCCGATATAGTTGACAAAAACTTCTTATTTTCGCTTATAAGACACTGCGAACTAGGGAGCTACATGTAAGAATGAATTTCAGTGATTTACACAGACATTAGCATGAAACTTGTCATCAGTGGGTCAATAGGATGATCTATTCCGATAAACAGATCACATGCGAAGACGGCCGCTTTTGCCTCTTTTTTTGTTATACTTAGAACCCCTGTGTCGCACCGTACTTCACAACACTCACTCGCTTTTATTTCTCCAAACTGCGGTAAAATTTCGGGCCTATGCTGATGACATCACCTTCATATGCACCTCAATGAAAGAAGTTCAAATTGCTTTACAACTTGTGAACACGTACAACAAAATCTCCCGATCTTTAAATCAAAAAACAAATCATGCAGTGCTTTGCTTGGAAATTGGGCAGCCAAACCTTCTTAGTTGATGGGTATCCAATGGAATGAATCATACTTGGGTATTAGTCTAGACCTTCATGAAGGTGCATCTTCCTTGTGGAATAAGAGGATTGGAGCACAAGAAGCAAAACGGCATAAGTAGGTACGTGAAAGACCCGGCACATTTCTTTTTTACCCGAAGCTACAGCTGATCAACGCCATACGCTATCCCAACCTCTATCCTGCAGAATTGATGACTTTTTCAGTGAGCACTGCGCAAAAAGTTTATCTTTTAAGGGCTGTCTTTATACGGATATCATCGATGGAGAAAACAAGAAGGCTAAATCTTCATCTGATACTTCCAAAAGGAGGAGAAAGTCTAATCAATGTTGTCTTGAAGCTAACTATTCAACGTTTTCTATTTCTTCGGGATGAACAAAAGCCCTTCACACCTTGTGCTTTTCACAACCTTGGTTCGTCGAAACTTCTATCATGGCAAGTAAAGACAGCTTCTCCTACAGTCTTTTTGTGACAACTTTGATTTTATAAAAGGTGGCTCAGTCAACCTATTTTCTTCAAGGCCTATTTTCGTGCGACTTTCTGCTCCAAGCAAACCGCAAGCAGTTGTATTGGGCGACAATATCAGCACTAATCCCTCCTAAGCTCTACAGATCTCCAACAAAGTTGTCACCTGACAACAACGTAATTCATTGTCTAAAAGGTTAGCCATTGCAACATCATCAAAAGACTTCTTTCTCAGATTCCACCCAAAAGCACTTCCTGTCAAAGTTTGGCAACAGACCAAAGGCTTTCTTGTAGGTCGCTGAAATGGAATTTGTGCGGCAGAGGAGAGAATCTCAGGCATGCTTTTATTTTCTGCTCAAACGTAGAAATATATCGGTCATATGTAGTCTTTCTTTAAATTGGACTTTCACGGCAGTTGGTGCACTCCGAAATTCCTACGATTACATGAAAGGACCCTAGCTGATTTGGCAGAGATCATCATTGTTTTAGGTCTACATGCACTATGGCGATCAAGGACAGATATGATCGAATGTACATTGAATTCTAAACCTGCATGGCGTCATTTTACGAACAAATTGGATTGAACTATTGCCACTTTAGAAATGGTACCATTTGAAAAATAACTGTGAGACGCCCTGGTCAAGGGTCGCAAAGTTGAACTCCATTTTTATGTTTTGGGAAAACTATCTGTAGCAATCGCACGCTCCGCACTTTAACATTGTATATCCATTCTAATGCTGCAATATGTAGTGGTTAATGTGTTTTGTTTTTAAACTTTGTGCAACTTAGATTCTGAATGAAATGTTACATGCATGTCTGTCCCTAATGTACTTTACGTTGGTAGATATTTTGCAGTATGTCGAACCGAAAAAAATACGGGTTCGGTTACGGTTCAGGTTCAGGTAAATTTATTTTGTTCCGGTTCAGTTCCGGTTCGATTAATTCGATCCGCGAACCGGTTCGCGAACCGGTTCGGGGCGCTGAACCGGTTCGCGAACCGGTTCGGAAATTATAAATGACAAATTGCAACATCAAAATAAATTACAAATAAAACATCTGAAATCAGCACATACGAAACGGGATACATCGTCGAAACTAGTAGTGCATAACGTTTATAAAAGCCTGTAGCCAATGCAAGCGGCAAACAACGACTGTCTGATGACAGGGCTGTCTGTCACGGGCGCTAACTCCAGCGTCTGCTGAGCGTTGGTTTGAGCGCACGCGCCCGCTTGAGTCCCATGACTACGCTGGGCAGGCGACGGAAGCAACAGAAGCTCGGCAGATCCTTTGTCAAATTCGAAAGTGCGCGCAGCTTCGCTTCTCCGCGAGCGACTAGGGTTTGTATCCCTGTTTTTTTCCCCGCATTTATCGACTTTCCGGTACGAAAAAATACGGCATGTAAATCTTGACACTTCATAGCTCGATATACTCTGACCGGTGGTTGGGGCAGCGAAGAGCAGATATAATTCATGAATGCTCATTTCAACTGTAAATAAAATTTCTTTCTCTCCCTCAAACATTATCAAACTCCACAGCCTTTTCTTTTCTCATTCCGATGAAAGCAAGCTTCAAGAACTCGCGCGTTCTAGAAACGTGTTATGAAATGAGTACACAGCAGCATTTAGGATTTACGAGATTGTAGGAAAATAAAATCCCGTGACGCGATTTCTTTTTTTTTTGCACAGCCTTCCAATGCTTTTTTTTCGTGCAAGTTGCGACCAGCGCAATACTGGTTCCTATGTCAAGATTCATGGATGCAGCGTTTGTCAAGATTCATGGATGCAGCGTTTATATTCCTAAGACTGAGTGGAGAGGAAAAATATGTAAGCGAGGTGTGTGTCAGTTGACGGCACTTAAAAAACAAATGGCATTGATAGCACATTCATTGTCAACAGCGCGTGGCCGAACCGTTTTGACATGAGCCGGTAAACGTTATTTTTTTCCGGTTCAGTTCCGGTTCGGGTTCATCGCGATAACAATATAACGGTTCGGGTTCGGGTTCAGTTCCGGAAAAAATACCGGTTCGGTTCCGGTTTTCGGTTCGGTTCGGTTCCGGTTCGACACCCTGATATTTTGCTATTTGAGCATATGTACATACTTCATTCGCATTCATTCAACAGTCGTGTTTTCAAATTGTAAATAAATAAAAATGAAAAACGGAGGCGGTGGCCGAGTGGGCTAGCGCACACCAGCTCGAAGCACGTGGAGTGAAACGTCGCGCTGCAGAACTGAAGCATCCTGGGTTCCATCCCCAACCCTGCCCGTTTCGATCTGGATGAGCATCGTACCGACGTGCGGTCGTGTATCACACCGCATGATGCACGTTAAAGACCCCAGGCTAGCGGCTGTACTGCAGTGGCTAAATTTCTCATCTACAGCTGCCCGTTCAGGGAGACTAAGTTAGGCTGTACTGCACTGTACTGCACTGGCTAAATTTCTCATCTACAGTCTGCCCGTTGAGGCAGACTGTACAAACATACCCACACCCCAATTTTTTAATACGATGCTGTGGCATTTGATTACACAACAATACCTGGTGCCCCGCCCTTTTGCCTTTGGTACATCAGATTACAAGCGCGAGGCCAGCACAACAAGCGCACCTGCCTCCCGCGTTGTCTGCCCCACGTAAGCCTAACTAGTACGGCTGCGCCTCGAGTAGTAGCGCTGCATGTGCGCGGTGGAACTGTAGCTGCACAGCTACATAACGTGTTCACGTATTAGTGAGTTTTAGTATTGCGTATACGAGCAAACGCAAGCACTGAGCGTTTGCGTTAGCGTGGCGTGTCCCACACTGCGCATGTGCGCAGCCCAAACTGCGGTCTTGGATTAGTGCATAATCCGTCGCGCATGCGCAGTGGGGAACACGCAACAGTAACGCAACCGCGCAGCGCTTGGTCTTATACGCAATACTAAAAGTCTCCCTTATGCCCTATTCTGATTGGATCTCAGCTCCTTGTCACTTCGCCATTAGATCAATTTCGCTATTAGGTCACAAACTCTCGCTCAGCAGGAGAAACTACCGAAGATAAAGCTATGGGCTCTTTCTTTTAGCTTTCAGGAAGACCCAATAAAAAACAAGCTTACTTTACTATAATGCCAATATAAAAGTTGTCAGAGCAGTAAAACCAGTTGTCGCATAAAGTTTTTTTTTCTTTTTAAAGGCGAAAGCTTTACTTGTTTTATTGACCGAAAAAGCGGCGTGTATGAATAATACTACCATTGAGCGGCACGCGCCGCTTAATTGTCTGCTCAAGGACGACGCTGTCCACGGCGTCGTCCTTGAGGTCGTCCTAGAAGTAGTCCTAGACCTCTAGGACGACCTTACTTGTCCCATTACGCGAAAACACGGCGTCGTTGTGCCCGAAAGATTGCCATAAGATACGTCATCAAGCACGCGCCGCTCACGCTCAAGTGCGGGACCGTGGTGTCACCATCGGAGCGCCGTGTGCAAACGGTGCGCTTCGGACTCGTTGTGCGCTTCGTTCGATGGACTGCGAGGCGACCGCCTCTACATCGGCCTCGACATCGGCAGCAGCGTCGACATTAACGGCGGCTTCCGCGGGTAAACGTGGCCGCTCACAGAAATACACCACAGCCTTCTTACTAAGTGTCCTCCTCTAGGCGTCGTCCTTAGGTCGCCCTAGAGGTCGTACTAGATGTCGATCTTGACTTCGTCCTCTAGGACGTCATCCTCGACGTTGTCCTGGACGTCGTCCTAGAGGTCATCCGGGAGATCGGCCTCGGCGTCGTCCTAGACGCCGATGGCGAAGAGCCGTCCTTGACGTCGTCCTCGGCGTCTTCCTAGAGGTCGTCTTAGACACCGTACTTGGCGTCGATCTCTAGGACGTCGTCCTACACGCCGTCCTAAACTTTAATACGCGTAGAAACATTACTCGAGCACATTTCTCCCGCGGGACTATAATGCTTTCGCCTTCCTACTACGTAAGCAGTCTTGAGTGTCCTCCTGTAATTCTTTTTAAACATGTGAGTGAATCGAACAATAGGGTAACGGAATTGGGCTTAGTTCCTCGCTTAATTAAAAAAAAACCACCCGTTGCCGGGCTGGTGCAATTTTAAATCTTGCTATCAAATCAGGTATTTCCCCAAAGTACCCATATAAACAAATCAAAGCTAATTAATAATATCACGACGAAATGACGAGTTTTAACCAAAATCTTCTCAATGTATCTTCTCAAGGAAGGCTCTTAGGTTACGCAGAGAGACTCGGCTGCTTTGCAACGTGGAACACCACTGCTTCTTTTGTTTTCGGCTCAACACATCCCCAACCCCTCCCTCCCTGCATTGGACCTCGACCTTTCAGGGATGGGCCCACTCGAATTGAGCCTGAGACCACTGAACTAGTCCCTCCACTACGGGCCTGGAACGCGTCTCGGACTGGTGTGCTTAGCGTCCTATTCCGCCCACACATACAGGGTGGTCCCGAAGTAGTAGCAAATGACGTCACAGAAGCCGGTCTGTCATGTTGTCGGATGTCGCGATCCTTGCCTGTTGGAGCTAGAAGTCGTTGCAAAAAGCACGAAAGAACGCCGACCCCAAGCAGCACGAAATTTGGCCAAGCATTGGCCAATGGCTGGCGATAGTCTTTTGGCCAATGGCTAAAGAGTTGCCCTTAATCGGCTAATGTTTAGCCGATGGCTGATGACGAGGGACAATTGGCGAATGGCCAGAGAAAGGCCAGTTATTGTCCAATAGCTGGCCACTGTCTGGACACTGACCAAAGGACCATTGCCCGCCATGGGCCAATGATTGTCCAAATCTGTGCTCCTTGGGATTCGACTGTCGTCGCGGCGTCCCAACTCTTGGCTGCTGCAGCAATTCCGTGGACTGTCAAGGTAGAGAGCGACCTGCAGCAGAATAGGCGTCTTCCACATACACGACCGCTGCTGTAACGACGCTAGGATCGCGGTCGGCGAAGACATGTTACTTCTAAGACGTCATCAGGAGGAAATGGAGGGACCGTGTCTTTAGGGCGCGGAAGACACACCAGCCGGACGCACGTTCGAGGCACGGTAGCTACGCTCCAGACGCGATCGGATGGGAGTGTCACCGTGAAGCGGATCGGGAGGGCTGAGTAGCGCTTCCTCCTCCGCTTGCCCTCTTGGTCCAAGGTGGTGCTTCGGCACCCTTGGCGGGTGGCAATTCAAAGCGAAGTGAGAAAGAGCGCTTTCTTTCTCCCTAAACTCCGCAGGCAGGCAGAGTGATCAACCGAGAGATCGAAAGCCTGCCACAGGTACCACCGCGTGCATTCTGGACAGTCGGTCTTGAGGTTTGTCGGTGTTGGTTGTTCCCGTTAAGCCGGGATCACACTGCTCATACATCAAACAAAAGACAGTCTGCTCACACGAGTCACCGAAATATCCGTGCATTGAACGCCGCGTGCCCACGTTTCTCCTTGAACTCATTGCCGTGCGGCATTCGAAGCGCGGATTTCACGCTGACTCGCGTTCGAATCTGCACGCAGACTGTCTCTTGTTTGATGCATAAGCGGCATGGCCCCGGCTTTGCCGCTCCAGTGGGACTGGGGTATAGACGCTTTCAACACGCGCCAAATTGAGCCGCCATAGCCGACCTTCTCTTGTCTTACCGAGATGCCGAGCCACTGAAGTGGGCGTTGACAAGCCTGCATAAAGGCCTATGCTAGGGAGAAGGACGCAGTAACATCCAAAATGGCAATGCCCTGTCCTGCTGTGGTAATTATGAAGTGGAGCGAACGGAATAAGAGGGAACAAATACTGAAGGTCGGCTATGGCGGCGCCCATGCACAGCTGCCTGAAAGCGTCTATAACACACATGGTGACTACGAATAAATAAAAGAGGAAACGGTGCGAAAAACGAAAATAACTATCACCGTCGCAAATATAACATCCTCGCAAGGCTATAGCCTGCTGCTCAAATGGGCGTGGAGGTAAGAAATACCTCCACGCCCATTTGAGCGAGGGGTGCCGAACGTCAAACTTTCTCGCTTCTTTATGAATTACATCAGGAACAAGCGCAGGAATGTAATTTCTAACGCGCACGTATTCTAACTTAGGAAATATACGAACATTTCGCAGTGAAACTTAGCGTGTCATTCCAGAGTACATTCGAGTGGAGCGGGTAAACTAACGATCGTACTGACAACACCCAGACCTCACGGCCAAACAAACCGGCTGCAATCTGAAGGGCATGATTACGACCTCTGTGTCCACCTGAATTTGCTCGGCGCACCCGTTAAGGATTCGTTGAAACACGAGATGCGTTCTGGAGAACCGTTGTGCACTCAAATTACTTCCTGACGTGAACCAAGAACTGCGGAAACGGTCGCTAAGACCTCGTTTGCAGCAACGCGTTACTAAATCACTTCAGTGCTGGAACTTCGCATAGGCGCTGCACCACGAGCAGCGTCCGAAACTGCCTTCGAGATCTTGAGCTGATTGCGCTTCCGACGAATTATAATTCGTTTCTTCTTGGATGCCTCCTTCGTTTAACGTGATCGCATTATTTGTACAAGGGTGCGTTTAGCTGCGCTTTGTGAAGGGTGATCGCAACAGACCATTTCGCTTTTGACGCTTTTTGTTCTTTCTCGTTACAGCCTCAAAGCGTCTCCCGGACGAGCTCTCGGCATTTTCTTTGCGGCTTATTTCTTTATATTTTCCCCGTGAGCGCGTGCCGTGGGCATCGGGTACTGCAAAAAATGGCATCGATCCAAACAGTCCGACATGGAGGCGCCCTTGTTTACGGTTATGACATTATTTGTTGTAACTGACGCCGACAGGGCGCGCTCACAAAGAAAATGCAAAGAAAAAGACGGAAATAAAATACCACCGTAAAATGAGTAGCGTCCAAAGCAGTCTTTGAAATTTTGCGCCGATTGCGCAGGTTTGCGAGGTTACTAGATTACCTCAGTTGTGGAATCAAATACTTTACTAGAGGAATACAGGACACTCCCGAAAATCGAAAGAGTCGGCATCGAAGAATCGCGGACGTTGACGGTTCACGGGGTCGCATTCGCAGACGCGGACAAAGGGGGAGGGTGGACTCCACCAGGGGAGGAACTCGGCGCGACCCTGCCTAATGCAAATGAGGAGAGTGTCCTGTATTCCCTTTCTTCCCACTTCTTTCCCAGCGGTGGGAAAGAAGTGGGAAGAGCCCATAACAGCGATCGCCGGAAAACATTCTGCTGAGCTAAAGGCCCACGCGCCCGTGCTTTTGTCTTCACTGCTTACATGCGCGATATGGAGCAGACCCCTTCCATGTACCGCAACGGGTGCTACGAAGCATTTTAGTCAATTTAGCACTCTAGGCGTCACTTGACTATGTACTCGCGGACAACTCTCTGTGGCATTTCGAAGAAAGAGCGCGTGCGCAGTTACGGCTCGCGCGCAAGTGCACGCGCCCAGTTGTCCTTGAGTTAGACCTTTCCAAAAGAGCGTGTGGCCGGTGCCATCTTGGCTGTTCGTGCGTATGGCGCGTGCTTTCCTCGCTTTGAAGCGACGAACACACGTGCGGAGCTGTGAAGACCGCACGCGGGACTGTGATTTCGTAAACATTAAAAAGTATACAAGCTGCGTACCTCGTTCCGCCCAACCGGAGAGTCAGGTGACACGCTCCGAGTTATGGAGTGGCTCCGGCGGCGCGTAGGGGCCGCTACGGTATACTGTACGACGAGACGGAGATATATATAGGCCCAGTTTCCACTGCATCAGGGAACCTCGCGAAATACCAGAAATTAGCAGCTCTTATGCTTTAGAGTAGTTTGTTTGTTTTTTTTTGAGAAGGCACAATTTAATTAAGTTAGTTAAATTATTGCAAATGTATGAAGTTTGTAGGTAGGCCGCTTGTGCTGGAAAATCGGGTCCGTAAATTTGAAATGGGTTTTAAACCTACATCAGATACAGCGCAATCGTGTTATCAACTGGTATTATAAGAAGTAATTTTAGGTTATCACAATGAACGGACTAAATATTTCGAAAGCTCTCTGACACCACCAAAAGCACGAGGGAGGGAAGTCAATGATGATGATAATGCCTACAAAGGCGGAGGGTGCGCCGTCTTGCCGGCGACGCGCGAAGAAATTAAAGCATTAAACTGCCAAAGATAACAGTTCAACGAGAGAGAAATCATAATGCTACCGAAGAGCGCACGGAAAATGTACGCTCCAGTATTCGTTAAATTAAATTGCGCCCGCCGCGCTCAATATTTAATGACGTCAAAGAGCCGCGCAAGGAAAACATTTAGGCGGGCTATTGAAAAGGCCGCGAAAATCCCATCCAGGCGTGCGACTAATCCGGATTACCAGTCAGTAAAAGGAGATTTGAATCAGCAAGAAATCAGCGCAAATTAAAAACAAAAAGTTACACGCAGAAGGAAAGCTTTTGAATTATTCGCGAAAGCAGCGATTGAGGAATCCCAGTAGCCCCTACAGAAATACAAACAAAACAACCTCTTTGGCTGATTTTATACTCACGGACACTCTAAGAAACGCAAGGCGCGACTTACTACGTCCATGTTTCTTTGATTTGTTCTTCCGCATTCTTATCATATAATGCTAAACACTCGTTGACTAAACTCTAAAAAAAAAAAAAAGCCCGTGCGTTTACTTTTTCGCACAACACTCGTAGAGCCAATCGCCGCAACTTACGGAGGCAGACCAGCGAATGACGATGCCGAAACACATGTTTAGACCAAAAAACTCACTCTGAGTTGTGACTAAAGCAACGCAAAACGTCGCGCTTGCATTGCCTAATGTCACAACTCAGACCGCGTGTTTTGGTCGAAACATGTTTCGGCATCGTCATTCGCTGAGCTGCCTCCGTAAATTTGCGACGATTGGCTCACCGAGCGTTGTGCCGGAAAGTAGACGCACGGGCTCTTTTGAGAGTGATAGAAAGGAATAACACAACACACTCGATCGCCAAAGCCAGCGTTTCATAAGTTTTCAGTTACTATAACTTTATTTTACGAAACGGGTAATCCCCACCCCCTTTTTCATCACGCTGCGACTCCGGTTCACGTTAACTCGGAGCGAGGCCAAAAGCTAATGGAAACACAACCAGAAATGCACAAACTAAACGCGCAATATCACGATACATTCTTCGAGCTTGACCGGATCAGTTAGTACGGGTGAAACACGAAAAAAGTAATGGCAGGGCTTTTTGGCACAGCCTGACTGCTCCATGGCCTCGTTTAGTGTTGGTAGAGCTCGAACGGATATGGCCGGCAAGGGGTCCGCGACGCATACCTTTACTCTCGAACCGATTGTAAACGGGACTTGACTTTCCTATCGTCGCAACAGCAAATGTCAGAACGCGCGTAGTAGTTACAGTTCAACGAACACTGCAATTGGAAATGCAAGGCACCGAGGCTAGATTGGCATTTGATAATGTCTAGCGCAACGCAATCAAAGCAAACCGATCGCCGTTTAATTTTCTCATTTTGAAGCGAGCAGTGATTGATCGGTGAAATTAACTTGGTTAGGTGGACGAACGGCTGAAGGCAGCTGTTCCTTTTGGATCGAACCAAGTATTATTCCTTCTCCGCAAAGAGAACAACTAGCGGTGGGCCTCCGAACTTCAAAAAAATATTGATCTGCGCATGCGCGAGCTGCTCGCATGCGCCCAAAATCGTAAAGTTAATATAATGTGGGCTAGAGGTCCAACTGGCGCTATAGTGTGTGGTTTCAAATTGAATCAGACGGCAATCAGTCTGACATTTACCCTCGGTAAATCATCATTCTTCTCGTCTTTCTTTTCTTCGATTGGTTCTATCTAATAAAAAGGACAGTCTATCAGAAAGCTCGGACCAGACTGGTCGATCGCTGAACAGTCTCCCCGTAGCCCGGGACACAACAATAATGTTATTAAAGTTATCTACTATTCGCTATGACCCAAGTAACAAAGGTGATTCCCGTTATTCTACAGCAAAGCGGCAAAATAAACGCGCGTTTTTCCCTAGGAAAGCGCAGGAGCACATCAAAAGTGGACCTGTTGCTGCCTGCTTCATTTTGAAACCACGAGTCCTACAGACACTAGCGCCAGCTGAACCTCTAGCCGACATTATAATAGCTCCATGCCCAAAACGTGCACGCGACAGAACTGACACCCGCGATTTCGCCTGTCCAAGCTCTACCCCGAAGCACATGAAAGCCTCCACAGCTAGCCGAAATGAGAGCTCGTGCACGTGGACAAACTCTTTGCGGTGCCGGTGATCAACGCCATTTGATTTCTCGGATCCCAACGTCGCAGACCAAAAACAAAAAGGTGCAATTTCAGCGGTAAAGAACCTGTTTGAGTAACAGTCATGCCCCCGAGCCCCGAGAGCAAGCGGCAAACATATGACTCTACGGCGTACAAGTTGGCGTGTTCCTTGCACACATCGTGCATACGTCCCCCCTCCCCCACCCCCTCCCCGACCTCAGCCAATCATGTCGCGCGCTCCTTGTGTCGTCTCTATAATGTTGCCTTCTGATTGGCGTGCTCCTCCCTTGCGTTCCGATGCGCCAAAGACGCATTTTGGGACACCTGCTCGCCGTATAGTCGGTGACAGCTTCAGAAACGCAGGGCGTGGCCAGAGCATCTCATTACCGCTCCCCCAACCAATAAGATGGCCGCATGAGCCGAGAAGAACCCTGAAGAACCAATCACAGATCGAGCAGCGTGATCCCAATATAGGCCACGTTGTCCGCTTCGGGCTGTCAGTGACTCCTCTCGATAAAGCCTTAACACACCGAACAACGGATGAAGAGAGGCGCGTAATCAATCACTTCTTATTGGCCAGACTCTGTGGCGTCTTTTCTTCATGGACCTCAAGATACGTATATGCTGTACGATATTTACTGACGCGGCATGGTTTAGTCTCATAATTAATCGTGCTACCCGCGAAGCAAATTCACTCCGCGTAGGCGGCATTACGCGGCGAGAACCTCCGGCTTCTCAGTGTTACGGCGCTTTCTCGGGACTTTCTCCTCTTTCTTCGTTCCTTCGTCGCTGTTAAACATCACAAAAACAAAACAAAAACGTTTGCGTATTTTAGGTGCGACAAAACGTCCGGCGGGTCGTCAGACATGTAAGAAAGAAGGCCAAATTCGACCAGGCTCGCAGGTCGGTCGAATTCGGCCATCTTTCTGCTGCGAGGTACGAGAGCTGTCGTCGTGTATCAGTTTGTCCCTTTACTGTGCCGCAACAAGTGGTACATGGACCGAAGCGGCACCTACGAGTCTACACACTCGCCGCACCACGGACTCCATCTCTCTCAATGAAGCCGGGGTCACACTGCCTATGTACATCGTACAAAAGACAGTCTGCGTACAGATTCGAACGCGAGTCACCGCGAGATGCGTGCTTCGAATGCCACATGAGTTCGGGGAGGAAACTCGGACACGCAGCATTCGAACCACACCTATTGCGCTGACTCGTGTTTATAGACTTTTGTTTGCATGATGGATGACCAGTGTAATCCCGGCTTGAACGTTGCAAGAAAACAATAATTGCAAATACACGTCGACGCCGACCTCAGCCAGCCGTCTGTCCCTGTTAGGTGGTTGGCAAACGATGGCCGACAACTGAATATCTCTGGAAGACGGGGAGAGGTAAGGCCCTACCTCTCTTCGTCTTCAGGCTGTTTTGCACACGTTACTGAATAAAATAATCGATTAAAATTACAATTACTCTTAGCTAAATCGTATTCAATTAGATTACTTGATCACTTCATGGAAAAATGTAATGGGTCATTACTTCAAAAAGTAACCGTTACTGTTCCGATTACTTCAGATTTGTAAAACTGCAGGTTTCCAGCTGGTTCGTAAACGGGCCTTTGCATCATCTATTCTTAGATTATAATCTGGACGACAACCTTTATCTTCTGAATCCACCACTTTTGGTAGACCATCCATCCTCATGTCAGAGGCTTGGTTCGAGAATTCCACAGTGGAACACTTGTGGACATAAAGGCCGCTATCAAGAAGGGGAGGGGAAAACCTGCTTTGTGTGAACTTGGGGACGAAAGAGAAACAACAATGGGCAAAAAGCGACATTTTGGGAGCTGGATCCTGGTCACAGTAGCTAAAGGGATCTAGCTTCGTTACTCAAAGGAACGTTCGCATTCGCCTGGGTACCGCCCAATCAACTTCACACAGAAATGTTTCAAAACTTGATTTCAATAAATGGTGCTCTCTTGAGGAATGCCGACCACCCTTTTAGATGTGAATGAAAGATTACGTTTTTCTGTCACACCTTAGCTGACACGTTTGGTTTTGGTTATCTCGGGGGGGGTATCAGAATACAGAGGTGCTTTAAGCCGAATTTAGATTTGTTGTTTTCGTAATGAGTGGAGCAGGATTGTTTTAACGGTGTACAAAGACGCAGATGATACATTGCCCATCAAGCTTTGTACCGAAATGCTTTTTTCGAGAAGTCAGACTTCACAGTGCCAGCTTGAAACCCAACAAACCACTCTATAAACTGACCAGGCAAAGAGGCAGACCTCATTTCGTGCAGCTCGGTTGACAATCGTTTCATTCTTTATTGTTCGCAAGACTTAGGAGCAGACAAGGCGGACATATTGCGACAGTTTCAGATCGAAATGTGATGACTAAGTGGTCGGAAACTCGCAAACCGAGGTGGGGAAAAAAGGGGGGGGGTGAAAAAGGTAATGGTTACCAGATTATATTACTGCTAAAAGTAATCAAATTCCTTTGGGATTACTACCTAATAAAAATAATCATTTGGTTACAAAATTAGTTCAAAAAGTAATGGATATCCATTACTTTTTGAGTACTGTAGAAGTCTGTCTTCCAGTGATGTTTTGTTATCCTTGAAGCGCGAGTGCCACACAAAACACCTCGAACGACTCACCGCTTTTCGCCATAAACTTGACGGATCATTTCGAAGGTCTCTGTTCCAGATTTTGCGAGTTTGACGCAAAATAAATCAGTTTCAAATGTCAGAGCCATCTTTGTGGTAGTCTCAAGGGATTCGATATTTCCGCACGAATGGGTTGATAGGAACAAAGTCGCCCAACTTCAGGCACCGTGGACTTTGTGAATCAACGGCCAGGTATAAGGACCCACTTGTTAGAATCAATTCCGCGCCTCTATACAATTAGCATGGCGTCCCGACTGGTGCCCCATGAGTGCAAGCACGTGAGCTGAACATAGCTTTGCAAGCGAATTGCACGCTGTCCGCACGAATTTCGAAGTACATGACACTGGATTGGCTTGGATTGCTCGCAGCGTCCTCTGGGGTCACTCGTCAGGTAAAACGGTGATATAAACGATTGCAAGCAAGACGACTGGCCGCCGCCATGCTTCTGCTTGTGCGGGCACGCCAGTGTAAATTGCAAAGCTTGTCAAAGCTATTATTTACGCGCACGCTGCACGTGCTGCACGCAAGGGGCACCAGTCGGGGCTTCATGCTTGCCTTGGTCTATGCAGGCCCGTGCTGGCCATAAATCGACGCTTCTTTCGAAACAAGTTTGTTAACACGAAATGTGTTGTATCTGTCAAATTAAACGAGCAGACCGTGACGAAGAACCGTCACGAAGAACCATCACGTCAATTTCACTGCCAAACGTAGAGGGGAAAGTTGTGTCAAGTGACGTCAATTTGCACTTTATAGGAAAAATTGACGTCATGACACACATCATGTGACGTCAATTTCCCGCTAAATTTATCGGGGAAATTGACGCCACGCGACCACGTCATGTACCCAGACGTGGTTCAGCGAAGTGGTAGTTTGCGGTCAACACATTGTGTGTTGACCGAAAATTACCAGGCTGTGTAACTTTTTTACATTTACTTAGAAACTTAGTTATTTTTGTTTGTTTTTATTTTTTCCATCGATACGGTTTGTGAAGGTGCTGACGACTCCAGCAAAATCGACGGCATCTAGCGGCTAGAATAGAAATCTGTGGTGGCAGGTTCGCTCTCCATGGCCTTCTAGAGCCAATCAAAGATTCACCGCGCCTGGCGGTCAAAAGTGAAAGTTGCGAAGATAAGTTCGAGAAAACGCGATGGAAATTTCCAACGGGATTGTCCTAATCGAGCACACGCTGCAAATTTCGACCGAGAGCACAAGAAAATCCATGGGAGCCAACGGCCGTTGCAGTCTGAACCGGAGTGAAGCGGCGTCGCTTTACAACCCGGCGTGAGTGTAAGCGCCTTGACGGGTCCTCAAAGTCGGCGACAATCGTGGCTCAACGCGCCGCGCAGGCGACGGATTAAGGGGAGCCAGCCGTGAGAGAACGCCCCGGTCGCTTCAAGCGCTTCCTCCCGAATCCGCCCACGGTCGCGAGAAACTGCTTCGGGCGTAAAATCTGCCCGGAGTGCGGAGCTTCGTGCCTCCGCGCATTAGGCCAGGGGTGCTCCAGAGTAAGCTCAGAGATCGTCTCCTCTAAACCCAAATTC
Source organism: Ixodes ricinus (assembly GCA_037355805.1). Taxonomy (NCBI): domain Eukaryota; kingdom Metazoa; phylum Arthropoda; class Arachnida; order Ixodida; family Ixodidae; genus Ixodes; species Ixodes ricinus. The sequence continues at coordinate 71,685 of JAZHYW010036835.1, forward strand.
CATTGGGCTGAAGAAGAGGATTCGAAAATGCTCCGCTCTGCGAAAACCTTTCAAGATGGCTCGCGTCGGCGGTACTCTTTACATAAATTAAGCAGATTGAATGCGGGGTGGATTCGTGACCTTTCGTCGAACGAGCCTCTAGTTCTAAGCAACGATCCCTCGTTAATGTCGTTAACGTTTTACTTCGCTTCTTCCACGACCTTAAAGGAATGCAGCAGTAAATTAAGAGTTTTGCGATGACAATGAAAATTTGATCCTTCCAGAGCAACTGGTGCAGTGGCACATCCTAGCGTGAGAGACGTGTTAAAACGGAGGTTCGGGCGAGTTGGTTGTTCATGACTGACAAGGAAACAGCGCACCCTCAAAACAAGCACTCTAAAGTTTTCATGCACACAAAAGAAAGAGCCACTTACACAACGCTGACTGACAACTCTTAGTTATATTTACAATTTTCGTTTTCGTCTTTCTTTGTGGACTAGGTTTCTATGGCAAAAAATTGTCCTTTTCTTCCTCCTTCTTCTTCCTGTGTTTTTGTAATAGGATGCTAAACCATAAAATTATTGTAGGCTAAAGGCTGAACTCCATGGGACGAATATGCTGCGAATAACCGACGAATTTTGCCCGGCGGTTTTGCTCTGCGCGTGGAATCAACACAGTGGCTGCTACGTCGCGCGCTAAGCGAGCGTGTTGTCGGGCGGCGTTCGCCAGTTATTCGTCACATAATTCGTCCCATGGAGTTCAGCCTTAAGTACTAGTTCTTTTTTGGATAACAATATGGAGGAGTGCTGACATGTCTCTCCTCTTGTCTGGCAATGTTCTCTGCTTCCATAATTTCTCTTGTTAGCTTGTCGTAGCTTGCCTAACACTGTGAATTTTTTGTCCTTTGTACGTGATTTAGTTGTCAGTCACCTCCTTTCCACTTATTTTCTTTCTCGACATTTTGGGCGCGTGGAGGAGAGGTGGATCGGCTTCGCCTTCACGACCGAGATGGTCATTCCGGAATGACCCACCACGTCATGGACTTCCCGCGCAGAATTTCATATACATCTCTCGCCGGCACAATTGCTCTAAAAAATTTTTTTCCGCGTAAATTAAATTTTTTTGCACGCGTGTCCCAACTAAGCTGTTTAAAAAAAAACTTTTTTTTAGGGGCTTTTTTAAAGGGGCACTAAAGTCGATTCTAAGATCGTCCTTTTCTGGTGACAACTCAGTCTAGACTCTAGACGCTCTAAGCATCCCAACATACCCGAAATCACAATCGTGCGTAGCTTATTTCCTCGTTAAAAGCGTGTTTAAAGATCGCGACACGCCCTTTTTGGGAAGAATTTTCTTCCGAGTGAAGTAGCCGAGGAAGGGCGCTTGTCGGCGAGTTGCAAACGATGACTCTCGCCCGCGGAGGAAAAAAGAACAAGTCTTATCCGAATGTGTGAATATCAGACTCTCTCCGAAACGAGTTATAATAAAATGATGCGGAATCTGCGCGTATTGTAGGGCTTTCATTGATCCACACAATATAGTCCGCGAGAATAAAGAGTCCACATGCTTTTCTATTGCCCTGAGATGAATAGGCGGTTTTGTAATATAGGACTTGCTATACCTGGGAACTAGCACATTTTAAACAATATAAGATCAAAAACGACCTTTTTCAAAAATTACTTAAGTGTCCCTTTAAAGGGGCGATGCAACAATTTTTGTACTTTCCGCAAATACCGCTTAAAACGGATCCCTGACGTTAATGACCTATGAAACACGCGTTCGTTTTTCACCCCACGCAATAGAAGTCCCAGAAAAAAACTTAAGAAAACGAGCAGCGTTCACCCCTCAACTCGCAGCCAGAACAAGCGGCCACGTGATCTGGAGCGGATTATATGCCGCCAATGTTGCTCATAGCCACGCGCTGGGGTTGGCAAAGCACAGGACACGCGCTGAGTTCCAGGCATTGTTATGGCTCGGCTATTGTCGTCGTTGCAGCGATTGGACACGGGCCACTACCCGAATGCTTCTCGAGCTAGTAATTATCACGAGCCCAAATCGAGTGCCCACGCAATGCTCGGGTCCAATCTATGAACCGCATTCAAATATCGTCATATGGGTGTACTGCGATCCCCACGTTACGTCATCAAATTTTGCAAAGGAGAGATTGAATGAAAATGATCGATTTTGTCCTTGAAATTACACCGCAACAAAGGAGTTTCTTGGCCAGTGGCGTTGCGTGTGAGTATCCTTGAGTCCCAGGTGTGCCAGTAAGCTCGTGTAAAGAGAAAAACATTCCAATTGAGTATCGTTGCACCGCTCCTTTAAGGCCCGTCAACACCTCCGTCACCAGTGATATATGCTCCTGTCCTTACCTGTTCGTATTTGTAGCCAAATAGATTAATTTTGGCACCACTGGCCAGCTCCAGCGAGCGGGCTCACGGGAAATCTTGATGAATCTATTCCCGTCTCTTCCGCTATCTCGGCATGACTGCCCCGCCATGCATAGGTAACTGGAGTTGCGAATAACGTCTTTAGTGGGATGTTCCAGCTGGCACAAGTAAGAGGGATGCCAGACTGACAACATTGACGGTGATGGGTTAAGAGCGCGATGACTCGCATCATCAAGCTTGTTCGCAACTAATGACAAGCATAGCCAGGATCAAAACTTGTAACGTCACGACGAGGCAAATCCCTCGTGACGTCACAGCTACAAACCATGAGAGGGCGCCACCAAAACATCTCATCGCTAACAACAACAACAAAAAGTTGTTCGCAACTTTAAAATTAGGAAACGGTTACTTCATGTCCCATCCCACGAGCCGCGTCCACCACCATAAAATGCACAGACGCGAGAGCGTATAGCTTGACAAAAGCACTCGTGCAAAAAAACGAGAAAAGAAAAAAAAAGCGCTTTCTGAAATTACGCGGCGGCGCCCGGGCCGCTTACACCACCCCACCGAACTTTTAAATTTAACATACACCAGAAACAATAAAGAAAAAAAAACACCATAACAACGTGTAGACGTAATTCGGTTCCGTTCGTTACAACGGGTTCCCGTAACACGTTTAACTGTCAGCTCTCTTTCTCCTTTTATTTTTTTGCCCCCTTTCATCGTTTTTTTTTTTTCATAGAATGATGTGTCTATTTATATTCGCCGTGGTTTCGCTATAGCCCCATTTAAAACTTCTCATCTCAATGGCCTGAATATCCCCACACGCAGCTGAATAGAAGAAGATTAATAACCCGCGCTTCATTTTACATATTTATTTATTTTGCTTTTTCCCTTTGTACGGTTTACTTTTAAAATAAAAAATAAAAAAAATCCAACATGCGTGTGAAAGTGTGCCTTTTTTTTTTTTCTAAACGAAAACACTTTGTGCGGACCCGAAAGTCGCGTCAAAGGTTTGAATGAAGCTTCGAAGTTGCGTAGTGAAAACGTCTCCGTCTTTCAACACACGTCTGCGGCACGAGCCTTTCAGTGAATGATCGCTCCAAACTCCGCTTGCAGCATCGTAGGCGTCCTTGACAAAACTATTTTCAGTATGGTAGTAAAAAAAAGGCAGTTATTCTAACTTTTTTTTTTGCTTTTTACTTGTATTGTTGTAGCAACATTGTTCTGACATATAAAAAGAAAGAAAAAAAAAGACAATCTGAAGTCACACTGAAGGCCATCACGAGTTTTCAAAAAGACAGAATCTACCTCTGGTGTCTTACGGGGCAGATCCCCAATTTAGAATATAGAGTGACTCCTAGCTGAAAACAATATAAAAACAAACAAACACGTTGATACCGCATCCGAATCCTCTAGTCGCATACACTTAGCTCTGGAAGAAACCGGATGAGAATTCCGAATTCTGCGCACCAATCAGAAAGATTAGTTTTCCTCGGAAAAACATATAATTTTAAATGTTTTACGCGAGGTATTTCGAAATTCAACAACTAGCGTGTGCGTGTGCTTGCGTGTGCGTGTGCTTATGTGCGTGTGCTTTTTCGCAAACGCACATAAACACCTATACTCACAAACGGATTACGTTAGACGAATAAGATTTGCTTTGTTTTGTTTTATCTTTCGTCGCTTATCTTGCCAATCCTCTGAAAACTGCCTACACGTGTATACGTTCCCGCTAAGCACACTGTCAGCCAATCCCTCCATCAGACAAATAACATCCAGCCTATCACCAGACCCAGCGAACCGTACGTCTGCACAGTGCATATGGGCCAGTGCTTGCTAACTGCCCTTGAACAGTATTCGGGAAGTCAGGTTCACACATTTGCGCTTCGCTGCTATCGTCCGCGCTACGACCACACGTGACGCTATCTATCAGAATTAAATTCATATAACACAGTCAGCATAATTCAAAGCTAATGGTGAAATAATTATGCTTAAAATATACGCAGATGTTAGTCGTCCCAGGGTTAGCCGATAGATGACGCCAGTAGGTTCCCTCTTCGTAAGCCGCCAAAAGCCGTCGCTGCGCAGTCCATCGCAATCGAACACAACTGTGTGAACCAGACTTTTAGCGCATAACGCGTAGATCAACGTTCCGAGTTGCCCACATTTTCTCGTACAAATTATTTTACGGTTTCACGGATATCGTTCGCCGGTTGTCAGTCGGTCAGCCCGCAAGCAGTAGTTCTCTTTCAAACTTTAAGGCAGCCGCCCTGCATGACTAACGGCTGAATAGAAAAAAATACCCAGACCTCGCAAATATTACAAACTGAGCCACGCGATAGAATCACAATAGCAGCCACCACAAACCCTCCGCTTCCTTCTCGCCTCCTTTCTGCCGCGGTCACATCCCCCCGTATGCAATAGACGGCGGGCACGTTTCCGACGGATCGTTGGAAAAAGTTTTACTTCTCTTTAGAAAAAATTATTGCGCCATTTTCAATCTCGAAGTTCTTGCGCAAAGACGGCCGAAAATAACGCAACAAAGAACTACAAAGGTATGTCCCTCGCGAAAAGAACTAAGGGTCGCAATTTTGTTTTTGTCTCCAGAATCTGTATGCTCGCAAAAAATAACGAAAGCAACCCTGAAAAAACAGTGTCGACACTTCTATAAGGCGTAAATTTATTCGTCGTTTGAGCCCAAGTTCCGAAGGTGTTTTGCTGACTTTTTATGACGTGTTAAGTTTCGTACTTGTTTTCGTGTTTTGTTTTTTCTTCGTCTGGGCTTGTCGCTTTTGACAGCCCGTTGTACCAGGTCAACGGCTGCTCTTTCCGTTTTTTTTTTTTTCTTTTTGTTATTTTAACGAAACCACTCTTTCTCTTTTCCTGTCTCTTTCTTTCTTTCAGCCCCTGCTGTCTCCTGGCCGGTTTAGAGCCACTTTCGGCGTATATCACGCGCTGTGGGTTCGGGCTCACGACAGTATTGACCGCATTGCACCATTCATTCGTCTTACGGAGATTGCACAAGAGTCGTAAGCCAGTGGAGCTGGATTTCTGGATTACAGTAGCTGGGTATATCCGAATGTGTCATTGGCATTTTCTTGTTCTTTTGTCATCAATAAAAAAACCGTGCTGCTTCTTTTAGAATTAACCTGTAAGCCGTCGGTAATTGTGCCGAGACACAAATAGCACCGCATTCTCGATAAAGTACCAGCAGTACAAAACGTATTGTGCCTGCGTTGCGTGACATTTGAGAAGGTAACCTCTTACGACACGTCGAGCTTCAACTACTACCGATATTGCGCACATGCTGTTCAATAATTCGTAAGGGCTTCTTTTCTTTTCGTTTCTTTAAGTGTACCACCCTACTGAAAAAGTTATATGAATCTATATAAGAACTGATATGAAATATCCATAAACAGATATGCGACATCCGATACTGATATTAATTATCCAAAAACTGATATGCGATATACGAAACTGAAATGAAATACCCAAAAAGTGATATGCGAAACATAAGAACTGATATGCAACATATGTCAACTGATATGGAAATGCGTCCAATAAACATATCAAAAATAAATTCACACATTTTTTTTAGTATACTACGTGTTGCGCGTGGAAGCAAACACGTGGCTTGGAACCGCAGTGGAGCGGCTTGATTTATTGGTTTTCAAAAAATTGCGGCATGACCGTTTACTTTTTATTTAGAGATTCATCCCCAGAGCCGTTCAAAACACTTTCAAAGATATGATACTACTGAAAAAAAAATCAACATTATGGTAATGTTGTTTATTGCTTAGGTGGTCACCGAGAAAATACGTACCTTCAAAACGACCTGAATAAAAGGCGGAAACGCAGAGCTCAAAAGTAGTTATCGCGTGTGCTGTTGTATTCAAGTTTGTTGTACCGTGTATGTGTATGCGCTCAATGTATGTGTTCTGCTGATGCTAGTGGTGTGCGTAATACATGTATCTACATGTGTGTATAACAAAGGTGCCCGAAGTGTAATGGTGGCGTGAGCAAATAAAAATATTTTTGGAGCACATGAGTTGGGCGGTACCTAGCGCCACCTAGCCTAGCTGAAAGTTATATGCGACCTATGAAACTGATTAATACCTAATAAGTTCTGATATGAATGTTTCCAATTAACATATCAAAAGTAAATTCATGTTTTATTTTTCAGTAGGGCATTAGTTCTTAAAAAACATTAAGCGCCGGCTATTTTCTAATATCTTTCTATAATCACGAGAAGCCGGCGCTGGTCCTTCAGTTGGCAAATTTTCCACATTAAAGATTTTATCTGAATCAAACCTGCGTTCTCATTCCTAAACCGCGTGGGATAGGTCTGCATCACTGGTTCACGCTGTAGGCGAGAAATTTAGCCAGTGCTCTAGGGCTTCTAGCCTGTGCTCTTTTACGAGCATTACTTATAGGAATCACACAAACATGTGTCACCAAGTGTTCATTCAAATCAAAACGGGCGAGGGCAATGCCAGTTGATTGCGCCTAAATTTAAAAAAATTTTTTTTTTTTGGGGGGGGGGAGGGCTAATTTGTTGTCGCATCCTGAAATCGCAGTGTCGCTGCTTCCTCGGGACCGCATTACTCGTGGTGGCGGACGTCAGAAAATGCGCGATACTCACTCATTAGTTCGCTAATTAACTAAAATGGCGGACATCAAGAAATGCTCGATACTTCCTAATGAGTTCGGCGATTAATTAAAAATGACTAATTAACGCTTTTAATTAGTGAAAATAGACATATGGTTCCTATTAGAAACTTGCTGGGCGTCATTGAAAACCACTAAATCAGTCATTTTCATAATGATTTCGAGCACCTGGGAAGCGTACTATTGCGCTAAAGGTACCACTCGTGGAGCAGGTGCAAGGCTGGGGCTCTCATAAGAGACAGGAAAATCGATCGGCCGCATTATCGCAACCGCTAGTATTGTAATTTATTTTATTTGTGTTTTTTTTTTTAGTGCAAGCACGCGCATTCTTTTTGGTGCGGTTATCTGCTCGCGCTTCTATGGTTCCCAGCTCCCGATACGCGTGGCAGCGTCGAGTGCCGCAACACGTGTTTCCTCCCCTGCTCCATCCCCCGGTCGAGAGGGGGACGCTGGCCGCCCAAGTCGACAGCGCAAAGCCGCGCTGATAACTGCCGCAAACCGAGGTCGAACTCCCGATCCCTAATGGGCCACTCGAACGTTAAACGCTTATGCTGTTGTTGGTGTTCTTTTCTTTCTTAATAGGATATACACTACGTAAGCGAATTTCGCCAATCAACAAGCACGGGTGCAACATAGACCCGCTCGTACTTGAGTTAATAAAAACTCTGGGACGAGAACAAAAAGAAATAATCCAGACGAATAAGTCACTTAACAGACATTCTGCTAAATTATCCAAGCAGTGACGACCATGAGCTGTTGACGGCGCTGCAAACCATATTGCCTTTTGCACGAGCATTCGTCAACGTTTTTATTATTATTATTATTATTTACTTTTAAATGTTTTATAGTGATATGCCAAGCGTGTGTACCTGCGTTCCAGACATCATCCTTTGTACTTGGGTATGAACTTAGAAGAGATGGTTTAAATGGGGTTTTATGCGGGGCAACTGTCCCGCCGCTGTATCTCTGCTAGGATTCTGCTGTTGCTTGCTGCACGCATGGAGCGCCAGTCGGGGCGCCACGCTCGCATTGCTCTATGGCTCACGCTACGGACAGGAGTTCTTCAGCTTTGCACTGGCGTGTACGCTCGGGTTTTGCTATACTGCATGATGCATACCCTGGAGAAAAAAACAGGCTTGCAGTTGCACCGGGCTGGCTAAATTTCTCATCTACAGCAGAGACACCAGACGGCCACTGGGGTTGCCTAACATCCCACGGTATGAACATGCACACGACACAAATAAAAAAGAAAAAGAGAAAAGAACAATTAAATTATCAGAAGGAGTCGCCGCTGGCAATTTTCATTGCCGCGAGATTGAAATGAACAAACAATCCCCACCATTTCACAGCTTCTTTTAACGTTCATGTGGTTAGCTAAATAAGCAACTTAGCGAGGTACTTTTTGGATTTTTTTTAATTTAATACTCCTTTAAAACGACCGATGCTCTCTTCTATGTTGAATAGCAAAGCAGAAGAATCTCGCTATATCCCCGACTCTCTTGATTTCGTAGAACTTTGTCGTGCCAGGAAATTTGACATCAACAAGCTGGGAAAGCCTGGCGAAACGGAGCGACCGGAATTCAGAGACGGCTCGTGTTTGTAAACGGAAAAAGGATCCATGGAAATGATTAGTGGGTCTTCTTCGAATAATTAGTGGGTAGACCTAAAGCTATAACTGCCATTGTATCCACACTCCGCTTGTCGAAAGTGTTACAACGCAGAACGCGACGCCCGGCGTTTGGCTTTCGCATCAGAACGCCATCGACGAGCGCAGTCTTTAGACTAGGCTTGTACGTAACGAGTTACAAGTAATTGATTACTTGTAATGAGTTAAATTTTTTTATCTTTTTAACGCTTCAATTAACTTTTTTCTGCGGGAACGTTCGCTGTAATTCAATTATTAGTTTTATGTAATCAATTACAAGTAATCAATTATCTGTTCCCGAAAGAGCTAAGATTATTGATTTGAGTTTTTTACGTAAAATAATCGCTCTGTCTTCCCGTGTGTCACTCGTCTATGTTGCACCAACGTTGGACACACTAAACCACTAAAAAAGATACCAGAAGGATTAGAATGTCAACGCGCTCAACGACGTTTTGACTTTCGAGCTGTCGAGAGTCGCCTCGTTTCGTTAACGACTCGGAATCGTCCGTCGAAGCATTGCGCAACCACAAACTGGTACGCGAGGTGTTTGTGCGCTACAACACCGCTGTTCCCTCAAGCGCATTCATCGAGAGGGTCTTCAGCGTCGAGGCAGATATCTTCACCAGGAAACGTGGGAAGATGACTGACGAGAACGTCGAACGACTACTGCTGTTGGAGCTTCACAAGGTGTGAACTTGACAAAAAGAAACAAAATGTAACCACTTTGAACATATGTATGCATTTTGTATTTCGTAATATAAGTTGTTTTAAAAAGTAACGTGAAAACTAATCAATTACTTTCTGGTAAACTTTCAATTACGTTTTGATTAGAATAAAGTTACAGTTTTCAATAAAGTAATCGCAATTGTAATGGATTACTTTTTTTTCAGTCACGCGTACAAGACTGGCATAGACAAAGACAGCCTTCGTTTCCTCTGAACTTGTCGAACCTGCAAGAACGCGTAACGCTGGTGTGCTATTATGCTGAAGAGATGCTGCTGAATTTATGCTGAAGAGGATGCTGCAGAAGGGCAAATATATTTGAACAACGTGTATACAGATCCTGGCAAGACGAGTGCTGCACTCCGTATATTGTCCGCGTCGTCTCAGGGATCTATTCGCCGTAGCGTGCAGTGCAATAGGCCTCTCGCAAAATCGAAGCGATCCTAACGGCGTAGAGCCGCGCAAAGCATCCGTGTCACCTTTTGATCACCGTTTAGGTTTCGATTTGCTAACTTCAATTTACGACACCCCGTCCCGACCAAATATAGTGCGTGGATTGTCTAATATGTGACTTCCCTTAAATAGTCCTGTGCGAATAGTGGATTTTGAGTTCGAAGCGAATACTGGTTTTGGCCGAATATTTTCGATTCGAATATCGAATAGTTTTTCCAAGCCTTTCACTACCATTGCATTATGCTTAGACGAAAACCCAGCTAAACTCGTGAAGGTTGTTCCACTTGTTCATTTAGAAGCTAAGTTTAATCTGTCTATATTTATGAGCTGTGACCTCAGAAGGTCTGATGCCTTAGGATGGCAAGTAAACGACGCATTTGACATAAAACGAACCCTATAGAGATTTCCAACTATACCCAATTAATTAAATTTACAAATATTTCTACATGAAGAAATTGTTTCTTTAAACTTGAATTAAAAAAAGAAAGAATCGCGCATGACGAACGCAGATTGGAAGGGCATTTCTGCCTAGCATATAGTTTTGCATAACAGTCAGTTTAATTTTTTGAAACTTTTACTACAATGTAGATACGTATACACATTCACAAAGTTTCCATTTATTTTCAAATACAGCCGGCACGCGAGCACCAGCCCGTTTTGAATGTATGTTTTTCTTCCAAGCACCCAATTGCGATATTTATACTTTTTTAAATGTTGATCGCGGTGGTTACCCCGTTGAGGGCTCTTCTTACCGAGCACCGATATAATGCAGAGAAGCAGCGCCCGCGGAGCTCGCTTCCGCGGGTATTGCTTTTCCACAGTGCACCAATGCTTGGTAAGAAGCGCACTCAACGGGGCTAAGCCGCCGCGATGAACACTTCGAAAAACGCGAATAGTGAAGTTCTTCTTGAAGCGAATATCGAATATCGTATTATTCGAAACTCCTATTCTAAATTTCGAATACTCGCACAAACCTATCCTTAAATTTATGGTGTTGCCTATCAATACAAAAAGAATGCTGGGACACGTTTTTGGGGGGCTCCCCGTAACAGAGCTCGTGCACATGTAAACGAAGGAAGTAGAACTGTACTGGGCCGATCATCCTTGCTCACTAGTAGGTACTTACTGCCGTTGGAGGTCCGTGTTTCAACGGGGGCTCTCACGAAGATGAATCGGTGCAATGCAAGCGAGCGCTGACTTTATTTTCACGCAGTGCTGAAATGCACTACTTCGTCAACGGGGCCATCGAAATCGAAACCATGCCCGTCCTCTCCGTGGCCAAAGAGGTCCCATAATGCAACGCGCGGAGCGTTGCATGCAAGGATTTTCGGAAGTAATCAATCGCGCTAAAACCAATCACCGGTATGTGATTAGTGCCAGAGTTTTGAAGGGAATAAGAGAAGGCGCTAGCCCATTCTTATAGAGGCCGAGATAGCGATATCACGACACGGTCTCTACGTTCTACAAACGAACAAAGATGTGGACACTTTCCTGCAGAACCCCGAGACAGCCCATCACTGTGAACAATAGAGAAATCCCAGCGAATGACGAAGCCCAGAATACGACTAAACAATATAAAAAAGGTGATGTTTGGAGGGACAATGCGCGTGATGCTTCACTTCCTCACTGTCCCTGCGAACATCACTTTCTTTTCTTTTCTTTATTTAGATCTTATCGTATTTTGAGTTTTGTTGTCTGCTGGCGTCCTTCTGTTGTTCGCCGTGATTGGCTGGCTGTCTCCTTGTTCTGCAGGAAAAGGAACTCGCGGACTTCTTTTTGGAGCGTAGGGCTGGCCCAGTATATCCTGCGGACGTTTGTCTGCTAATGAGAAAATAGCGAAGCCTTTTCACGCTGACAGGCAGAGTCCGACGGTGTCACGCGAACATTCGAACGAAATCCCCGGAGAGCAGGAGGCATTCACAAAACGAAACGAGAGCCGACCCAAACTCGTTATACGAGACAGAAGCGTGGATGAGGACGACCGCCGCGATCTCAGAGACAGGCAGCGAACAGGAAAAGGGAGAACGTTGACGTGAAAGAGACACAGCCGAGTCTCGGAACGGAATGGGAGGATATCCGGGAGGAACGGGAACAAGGTGTCAAAAAGGAATGTTCGGGAAAAACGGGCAGGTCAACAAATGCAGTCAATCGGACACCCGATAAAACAAAAGTAGTCCCGACACTGCCTAGACCCACACGGACATGGAAGGAGCTACGACATTCATGCAGGCCCATACTCGGATAAAGAAGACACACAAACAGGCGCAAGTAGTAAAACTAACCAAAAGCCTCGACTTTTCAAAATAATTCGGTTCGCATTATTGTTTAAATTTCTCCTTTTTTTTTTAGGAATTATTTTCGAAGGACATTCCAGTTTTTGCAGACGGCGAAATGAGACTGTAGAGTATAGTATACGAGCTGCAGCGAACGCACATACGGGAGTACTAAACATCGCTACAAAATTTGACTCGGAGGCAAGAACAGTCGCAATATATACGAGAAAAAAACGACAGCAACACACACAAAAAAAAAAGCAACTGTCATGACGGCAGACTCTCGTCGACATCTAAAAGGTTTTTTTGACGCCGGCGACGTGTAATAAAGAGCCGGCGGACTCGCCGCTACACCTCGAAATAGCTGCTGCTGCTGCTGTTCGCTAGATCTCGACTTATCCCCGCTATATATCGTTCTGTTGACTTGGGTTACGCGTTTGTCCATCTACATTTCGAAACTTCTTTTTGCTTTGCAATCTGCTACGAAACTTCCCGTTCACACGAAACCTCTGAAATAAAAAAAATACTTATACAAAACTCGCGTAAAACACGTATTTTAGTCAACCGCGAGAACAATTTACCTTTTTTTTTTTAATTCTGTTTCGCAGATTTCATTTATTGAGAAGGAAGGTAAAAAGGCACGGTGGCGCCCTGAGAGCATCTCTACCCTTTCTCCCTACCTCACATCGGTATGAAAGCGCAAAAAGAAAGCTGTAGCAAGAAACAATCAAGAGCAAAACATAAAACATGGCGCGCTCGTGACGTCATCGCCCCGTGCTGGTGCATGGTCATTTTGAGTCATTCCTATTTGTTCATGCCAACGAAAAGAAAATCGGCGGTGCAAACCACATGCTGCAGAGGTCATACGCGCTCAGCAGTCAGGCCAGCACAATGGCTGCTCATATGACGTCAACGCGAGCCCTGTATAGCGACGCATCGAAAGAAGTTCACAATCAGTACAAACTTGAACGTTCCAAGTTGATCCAATTGTCAAAGCACAAAGTAACGCAGAACATGTATCATTTCGAGTTTTTCCGACATACGGAAGAAAAGAACATACTGAGCAATAAACGAGCCAAACCAAGACAATGTGAATAACATATCGGTCACAATGACAAAACGATGAGAAAAAAATAAAACAGCCACGAATGAAAGTTTATCATCCGCAGCTGTGTTTACTTTAAAATGTTCTCTGTTTCTTTTTTCTTTGGTGTTTATTGAAAAGACCATCGCCGAATTTCGGAAGCACCAGAAACATTTCGGAAGCTACGGGGCGCGATCATTGAACGTACAATGGAGACTTCGAGAGAGAGAGAGAGAGAGAGGCACTGCTAGAGACGTAAATTTGACGACGAGCCACGGCGAGGCCCCCGAAGAGGGGCAAAGGGGTATAAAACACGTACCACTACCGTTAAGTAGCTTGCGTTACAAAGACCGCAGCCTAAGCTTCGCCACCTCGTTTTCAGGCGCAGCTGGAAAACGCGTCGTACAGAGAAGGTTAGCAAAGTTGGAAACTTCTCCCAATTTTCAGGATCTTCTGGCGAAGCTAGCAGAAGAACGTGAAGAGGGTGTAGTAACCGTGGGTTTATTTACATGATGATGAGAAGAGTATGCCGCTGGCTAACCTACGGCTTGCTTCATCGCGGCTCAGTTCATACTCAAGCGCGCTCGGTGTTCAGTTACAGTGAACTAGAATATAGGTGTAGTGGAAAAAGCGTCGGCGGCGCCCCATCAGCCGTGTGAAGCCAGAAGTGTAGACGGTCGAGAGTGGCGCTGTTGTCGAATTCCGGAGGACATGGCTACTGTAACATGGCATATTGCGTCACGTACGTTCTCGGATGGTTCTTGTGGTGTCTATGGCAGTTTTTGCGATTTGTTTCCTTGAATTTTAAGTGCTTGGCGTTGTTATTATTCATAGGTTCGAGGCTTGTCACTAAGCAATGAAAACGAAGAGAAAGAAGACGGATGCGCACCGCAACGCGCCAGCATGCATGACTAGGTACCTCGCTTTTTACTACATTGCCCAAGTAAGCTCTAAACGTTAATTTATAGACGTTGCGACACCCATAAAGCATACGTAGGCCACACTAATGTACCACTAATATCGAAAACTGCCACGTTTGGCGCGAAATTCGCTGGCAGAAGTGCTCCGGAATCAAACACCAGCGCTACCTGGTAGGTTCTACACGAAGCGCCTCACCCGGAGGCCGGCAATTTTTTCACTACTCCTATTCTAGTTCACTGTAGTTCAGTCTCGAGTTCCCCGCGCAGCCCTTCCGCGAGATCTCGTCTTCTACCTTTTTCTCCGAGTTACCACAGAGGGAGCTTCTAGTAAACGCCAGAACGGCGCGCCGACGTTTCACTAGGAGACTCTAGCTCCTGTCGTGTATTCTTAAAATATATATTAGTAAACTGTAAGTAATTGCAGTCAATACAAACGCTGTTTTTGTCTTTACTAGCCACTTTCCTAGCAACAAGGTTCAGTTTTAGCACCATTGCCTGTTACTGGAGCATAGGCATACCTATTTCCTAGGCTAGCAACTGAATTTTAATAATAGTCTTTATATGTTGGCTTTATTTCCTGACTTAAGACCATTTTAGATACTAACTAAATCTGTCAAGATCTTGTACGAACGTTGCGTCATACAGTTCGTAACTCGTAGTCAGCACATTCTAAAAATAATAATAATAATACCTTTGCATTCGTTTCTCACATGAGCAACCCGGTGTGCCATCTATACTAGAGTGCACTAGAAAGGACGAGTGGAACCACCGAAGTGCTATTTCTGCATCTCCGCATGTGGAAAAAAACGGCTAATCCAAGCCACCTCGCTCGTAGCGCCTCTCGGGCGCTACGAACGAAGTGGTTCGGATTAGCCGTTTTTTATGAAAAACGCGTTGCGTTCCAACGCCAAGCTCGACCGGCACACTGGTCAAGGTCATACAAACATTAGAACGCCCGATGCTATATTTCTATACAACCTAGACGTCAGGCGTCACGTCAATACATAACGTCACCGCGACCTGACTTGTCGTCACAACGCCATGCGATATCACGACGACGCCTTGACGTCAACGTCGTCATCGACGCTGACAACGCGCGTTACACGACATCAAGACTGCGTTCTGACGTCATATTGCGTTGACAACGACGTCGATGTCAACGTTGACGTTGACGACGACGACGATCGACGTCAAGATGACGGTGTCCTTGTCAATGCGACGTCATAAAGACGCTTGGTGTCAGGTCGTCAACGTCGTTGTCGACATGACGCAACTCGACGTCATGACGACGTCCCGACAACTTCACGACGTCGACGTCATCGTCGACGACGACGACGTTACACGACGTCAAGACTTCGTCGTGACGGCGCGTCGACGTTGATGTTGGCGAAGGCGACGACGTTACACGCCGTCAAGGCTTCGTCGTGACGTCGTTGTGACGTTGACGTTGACGACGACGTCAGGACGACGTTAACGTGACGTCATAGCAATGTTTGACGTTGCGTGGGGCGTCGACGTCAACGTCGGCATCGACGATCACGTCCACGTCGTCCTCGACGCGGCGCGACGTCATGACCGCGTTACAACGCGACGACCGCTTCGATGTCGACGTAAACGCGAGACGGCGTCGTCCTCGACGCGACGCGATGTCACGACGGCCTTACGACAGCATCTTGGCGTCGCGTAACGTCGTAGTCGACGATGACGTCGTGACGTCGTAACGTCGTCGTCGTGACGTGGTGTTTTGACGTTACCTCTGACGTCAAAATCATAAAAGATACGATATAGCCCCTAAGGGGCTATATTGCCCATATGACCTTGACCTGTGTCGTCGCTCGCTTCGATCGCAGCGAAGGTGGCGCTGCGATCGAAGTGGCTTGGTTCCACCTGATCGCTTTCCACATTTTGAGGTGCAACTGAAAGCAAGAGCGGAGCCTGTAGCTCGCCCCACTCAGTCATTCTAGTTCACTCTATCTATACACCTTTTCCACAAGGGCGCAGCCATCTTGAATGTCGTCACTTCTGGTATGCGGTAAAATATCGTTTTCATCTCTCCACGCCGCTGGAAGGTGCTTGCAAATAATAATTGGGGTTGTATGGATATTTATACGGCGTGTAGTTGGTCAGCCATTTCAAAGTTGCGAGGAGTCACTCGCTGTAGATGAGCAATTTAGCCAGTGCAGTAGAACGGCTAGCCTGGGGTCTTTAACGTGCACCACGCAGTAGTGGTACACGACCGCACGCCGGTACGATGCTCATCCAGATAGAAACGGGCAGGGGTGGAGATTGAACCCAGGGTTCTTGGCTTCTGCAGCGCGAGCTTTCGCTGCAGGTGCTCCGAGCTTATGTGCGCTAGCCCGCTTGGCCAACGATCCCCCTAGGTACTTACAAAAAAGGCGTGCTTGTCACACGCTTTAGTTTTGCCTCACCTATATTTTCTCGCATATTCCAGGTTGAAATGATTTTATTAATTTTCGTCCCGCACACCAGATACGGAATCCACGTGACTGAGAACGAAAAGAAGCAGAAAACGTCTATAGGGTGTATTCACTGGCGGCCATATCCGTGTGCGCTAATGCTGAGCACGTGCTGATGGCTAGCTTCCACAGTTATTTTGCAACGTGCACCCGGCACCATCAAGATTGCCGGTCTTGGTAGCCTATTAATGTGAGCTCGTTCTGAGCATGCGCTCTAAACAGTGACCTCAAATATGGCAGCCAGTGAATACGCCCTATAAGGAACCCGTCTCGGGAATGATGAGGTGCGAAAATCCACTTCGCCCCGGAAATGTGAGACGCGCAGAGTAAACAAGCCAGAGGAACGTCACGCGAAATAGACCGATCTCCACAACCGTCCAGCGCATGCGTGACGGGGCCATAATTTTAGTTCGCCGGAGCCAGGCAGCAGTGCACGAGACGGCTCGTGCCGCCTGATTGCTCCGCATGTACAGAGCTCCCGCGAGGCTGTCACTCGTGCAGAAAGACTAAAGTTCCCTCAATGTATTGCTGCAGCATAGCCTCCTTTATACTGATAATGCCTACCCAATGGTTGGCTTCCCCATGCTTCGTCGTCGTTGCGCATGCTTCACATATTTGCTACTAGAGGCGCCAAAACCCCATACAAAAATGCAGACGACGCTTCTCCGCTGCCCGCTGCTACACTCCACTTTGACGCCATTTGCGAATTGAATACATTCGTAACCCGTGCTACATAGCCAGCGCAGGGCACCGTCAGTATAGTTTTCATATATAAAATAAGTCTTAACCTTTCTTTTAGCTTTCACTTCTTGGTTTTGTTTCTATGCTAAAATGTTACCAGACCTCCGGTGCTTGTCATAGCGACAACAGTAATAGTTAATCCAAATTAAAAAGGAGACAGACAGGCTGGCGGACTTTTCCGACGTTGTAACAGCAACCAATTAGCGTTTTTATTGCTTCTGGAGCAGAGCCGGAAAACATACGGCCCGCGGACCACATGCGGCAGTCAAGTGATTTTTCTCAGGACCGCGAACGATCCTTCGCTGACCGAAAACCTTCACCCCTCATGTACTCGCACGCCTTGGTAGAAAGGTTCCTGAGAATAACAGCATGCCGTACTGTTGTTTCAGACCATGTGGGTTTCTTCTTATTGAAGTTGTGAACCTGGACAACAAGAAATTTCGCCCTGAGATCATTTTCATTTTCTTTCTGAATAATGCAGCGAAATGACGATATATAAGGGTCCTCCTTGATCTTGTACAGTTCTTCTTTGTAGCTGTCCACTGTTAGTTTTAACCGCGCAACCTGCAGCTTAAGGTCGCGCACCTTTCTCTTCCACCTCTGACATACCCGGACCCGGCAGGAAGTCGCACCTCGAAAGTCAGCACACGTATACCGGCATTCATCGCGGTGACGTTAGGGTCCGAGGAACACGCATACAACTCCATGGGATTTTGTGTAACACTTGTATCTTCCACGGCGTAGACAGAGGTTTCACTTGACTGTAGAGCTAGAACGGTGGTGTTAAGGATGTTCTGTGCCCTATTGCGCTTCACAATCGCGGTGTTAAGTCTTGATTTTTTCGCCGGCGGTTGCATGTAGGAAGGATAACCTTCAAATACGCTTGGTTTGGCACCTTTTCTTAGCCGCCGAATTTTACACCCTCCTTTAAAGTCCGTTGGAAGAAAGTGCCTACTACATACGGTTGAGTAGCAGGAGGTAGAATTTGGCATCCAGTCTTTTCTTGATATCAGCTTAATCCACTTCTCACGGTCGTTTCTGTTGCTTGGAATTTCATGAAACGACAGCCCCGGCACCTTCTTTCGCGAGTCCGAGTTGCACAGAGGCACACAACAGTAAGGTATGATCGACTTAGAATGCAGCACCAGGAGTCGGGGATAAGTACAAGGTGTTGAAGTGCCCACGATCAATAAATGGAATGGAATGACTGCGCGTGTACGTGTGGCGTCACGGTATGCATGCCAGGAGCCGCAGACAGCCTCGTGCTATTGAGCTATGCCGGCTATGGCTAAGCACTGTAGAGCTCTGCGAGTCAAACGACGACCGAAAAAGTTACTCGTGTCACAAAAACATTACGTGATCACGTGACCTATTTGATCACGTAAGGTCACGTTACCGCGTAACCTAACATGGAAAACTTACGTTATCACATAGCTTAACGTGATAACGTAGCTTACGCTAGCTACAGTTAACTGTAGTAGCAGACAGCGGACAAGCGTCGTCTGCTTTTCTGTATGGGGTTTTGGCGCCCCTTGTAGCAAATATGTGAAGTAGGCGCGACGACGACAAAGAAACCATTGGGCAGGCATTGTCAGTATAAGAGAGGCTATGGCTGCAGCGATGGCGTCACCAAACGAGAAAAAAAATGAGCCGCCTGTTGCCACCTCGTGATTCGCTGGACGCCTCCGTAGATCGCCACGATTGGCTCACCACGTGCTCTGCGGGGAAAGTGGACACTGGACGCGCAGGTGTTTGGAGCGCGAGAACAGCTGTAGAAATTGGTGGGAAAGCACATTCGATAGACCCTTTTAGAGTGCCTTCATACACACTAAAGGGCTGTATATACTCCGACGTTGAGCGCAGTGAACGCGGCGTCGCGCAGAACGCGCGCCTTTCATTGGCCGGCAACCAGGAACTCGAGAGCTGTGGCCAATCAGTATCTGCGCGCGCTACGCTACGCCGCGCCCGTCGACGTTACGTTGGAGTATAAACGTGCCTTAACCCTTTTCAGAAGGGCGCGCCATCTATCTGGTGCGCGAATCACCCGAGTCCGTCATTATTTCGGCACATACTCTGAGCGTGTACTGGGCACGAGGGTGACGTCACCGTTCGGCGTGAACTCGGATCCATTCACACGCTTCGTGCCTCAAAAAATGGCAACCGTCAAAGTTCCTCGATGGACTTTTGAGAAGGGTTGTCCGTACCCTACGAACTACGACTGGGTATACGTATAAAAAAAAACTATAGTCACTGAAAAGGCGAGAACAGCAGGAAGGAGCTTCGGTTCTTCCGCCTTCAGTGCAGAGCGCTTCCTACCTTCGACAACTCTTCGGTGTATCGTGCACCTCAGGCGCGTGCGCACAGCCAAAGCACGGTGGAAAGCATACAGCTCACTGCTGTAGGTCGGGCGTCCGAAAGACAAGCTCCTGCCGTTTTCACCACCCCGTTGGTGACCACTGCCGGTTGCTCTCCATCGACAAGACGGCGACATGCATGCAGTTTACCAGAGTATGGACAATGCGCTTTTAAGGAAACAGTAGCAACTATTTTAGCCGCAACCACTTAGAAAGGGCTGCGCCGCTATAAATGCAGAAACTTAAAAAATATACGGACGCGGAGTTAGACGGTAGCCAGTGACGTTCCACGTGGAAAATTATATCTAGATGGCGTGGGTTTCGTGTCACCTCGCCGAGTCAGCAAAGCAAAGAACGGACGAAATGCAGCGTGATATGTGGTAAAGCGAACACTTCCATGAGCGGCAGCTCCCAAAACGTCTAAAACTGAAACTAAATGCGATAACCTACGAGGAAAGATGCGACCAAAGTATCTCTCGAAATGAGCCTGCAACGAGCGCCCTCTCTCGCCCTTTATGCGCCACATCGTAACAAACCAATTGCGTCAATCACTCGGCGACAAAAATGGCGCGCAGACTTATACTGGCCACGCCCAGCGCTCGTCAATCGGTCAGTCACCGCCACGACCGCGCGAAGACGGCTCATTTTCGACATCTGTATGACCCGCTCGGGAACTACGACGGCGGTGAGCGGAGAAGGCAAACTCCATAAATGTAATTGTCTTGTGCGTATACGTTTAGGGAGCAGGAAGTTAGTCAGCCCTGATGAGCGTCTGGTGTTTCAGGTGTAGATGAGAAAGTTCGCCAGTGCAGTACCATCGCTATAGCCTGGGGTCTTCATTGTTGCACCAGGCAGTGGTAGTATAGGAACTTTTAGCAGACCATACACGCTAGAGTTTCGCTTTGCTAGCGAGAGCTCGTGCCGTCACTTCGAAGCATGGATTGAGCACGCGTCCGCTTGGCCCGCCTTCCGCACCGTGCTATCCACTAAACGTCTCTAGTAGTTATGCGAACACACGCCGGTACGATGCTCATTCACATCGAAACGGGCAGAGGTGAAGATTGAACCCAGGTTTCCTCAATTCAGCACGAGTGTTCGCTCCACGTGCTCCGAGACGCGAGGGAGGCGAGGGGGGCGCGGGGGGGGGAGGGGCTAGCACACGTGTTTACAGATCTCCCCTTCCCCCCCCCTCCCCCCCCCCCGCGACCTCGTTCGAATGCAAGGCAACTTGCCAGAAAGCGATTCGTTCTACCTAACCAAAACTCCCGCCCTCCCTAAACTTCGCAGCGCTGTTCCGCTCGCTCGTAGGCCACGAAACCGCTCAACGCGTAACGGTTTAGCCCGCCCAATCGATCAACTGGTCCCTTTTCGCCCCCAACAAAAGGAACCAGGCACTTCGTTGACCTCGGCGGGTATCTATACATATATATATATATATATATATATATATATATATATATATGCTCGCACAATTTCGGCTCGCTGCATCGCAAAAAGAATCCACACTGCGCTATAGGCACGACCTGTGCACCCCTCCCCTCCAACAAACAGGCACTGTACTCGAAACAGCGCCGCCGCTCTTGTCGGGGAGCCCAAGCGCCCTCGAGAACGACACGCAACAGAAAAAAACGCGAAGCCGCTCAAATGATTCGTGAAAACCCGGATGGCCCAGACTTTCCTTTTTTGGGGAGGGTCACACGTAAGCAAAATGCGAGAACGTGGGGAGAGGGGATTGGCCGCTTTTAATCGAAACCCAGGGAGCGCGCGCGCGGGTGTGAGAGCACGCTTAGCTTAGATCTTGTGTGACCGCTTTCCGAGCCCTTTTCCACGCCACGGCCGAGCACTAGTTTACGTTATACACTCATTTCGGACACACACTTACGTCGCTGAGCAATTATATCCAATTTTGAAGAGCCCCAACCACACTCGAGGCAGGATTTCGGAGGTGGCGAACGACTCACCGCCGCGTCGCAGAGATTGGGGGCTTCCCAGTCCTGGCCGGCTCCCTGTTTCCAAAAGAAAACCGAAGCGGCGAGCGTCGCCGAGAACACCGCGCGGTGTTGGCTCGTATCCACACACACACTCAGCAGATAGAATCGGAGATGCACACAGCACCAACACACACACGCAAGCAACGAGTGAGCCGCTGACCCGTATTTTTCTTTTCTTTCTTTTCCTTTTTTTTAGTCCTAGCGAGGCAGCAGCGGCAGCCGACCACCGACCAGCGTTACGGGGGAAGACAGTTCCGCCTGCGGGGTGGGCTTCACGGCCGGGCGTCCGCGCGCGGCGCTGAAGGCTGCCTCGCCCCCTACGCTACGCGGAATGGGCGCGGCCCGCCGGTTCCTGTCCTCCCACTCGCCGGTCGGGGGAGAGGGTGAACGAGGGTGGACAAGATGGCCGCCCGGGGGCCGACGGTGGCGCCCCCTGCGAAATCGATTCGCGGAGCCCGCCTTTTTCTTTTTGCGGTAGGGTGGTGCGGTGGCGCCGCGGGTGAACCAGCGGCACGAGCCTGAGCTTCGCTAGTTTACGTGCTTGTCAAATGGGGTTCGCACGCCACTTCGATGAGGGTTCTTTCGTGCAGGGTATAGGGAAAGTGTACGCGTGGGCGAGTCGTTTGTTTGGTCTTCCTTTTCGCCTGTTTTCTTGGTCGGAGTTTGAGCAGCCTTTTGCGATCCTGCAATATTTTGTCCGCTTTATCGTCTCTTTAAATTATGGTTTGCCCGCATGAATGGAGAGAGCAAAAAGTGGAAAATCGGTGTGAGGCTTCTCTTAACTCTCGGTTGTTGGTGGCGAGAAGACTAACAATAAGATGTCAAAATAAAACGTCTGTTTGCGCCTACCAAAAAAAAAAAAAAGTCCCATATCTATGCTGCGTATACAAGAAAGCGGCACATAAAACAAAATAAATCGTGCATTCTAAGAGAGACAACAACATCGTCAACACGTAACAACTGCTGATTTGCTCGCATGGATGTCTTTCCATGTATTTCTTCTTAGGGACACTAAATAAGCTACGCTCCAGAGTAACGACACCTACCTATCTTGGTGTCTTCAATCATGGTTGCCAGTTATCTGAGTCTTTATCTGAGATTACAGGAAACGCTTTTTCCGTCCTCTACAAATGTTTAAACAGTTCGCGACAAAGCAAAGCAATACTACATGAGCTTCCTAACCCCGAATCTAATGCTGACGAAGTCGCACTTTTGAATCATGACGATCGGCAATTGCGTCTGCTCTGCACAAGCACCAAGATGGCGGTGCCCAAAACAAT
Organism: Ixodes ricinus; assembly: GCA_037355805.1. NCBI lineage: Eukaryota > Metazoa > Arthropoda > Arachnida > Ixodida > Ixodidae > Ixodes > Ixodes ricinus. Next base: position 94,663 of record JAZHYW010036835.1, read on the forward strand.
GTTGAGGAACAGAGTGCCGATACTCTAAGCGTAGCTCATTTAGTGAGTCTAATTCTTCTATTGAAAGAGGCGCTTGATTTATGCGTATTCGGTTCCTGATCTGAGTATGACTGTGTTACGACACTGAATGTCGTACAGCTAAGGATTGAAATCATTCGCATTTTCTATAAGCACTTAAAAAAGGTTTCTATCGCTGTCGTCCTTGTGGCGCTTTCAGTGTATATTTGGGATTAATTCATAACGAATTCCTACACCCCAAGAATTACTCTTCTTTTTTTTTTTCAATATGACGGAAAGAAAACTTTACGACGAATATAAACGCTTGTGTTTAACTACACGCGAAACTCACAAAACAATTCAGACCCTCAGACACCCCCGAAACACGTACCGCGAAAACGTAAAAGGGCACTGACACCTCAAAAGTCCTTTTTTTGTTGGTCTAAAACAATGCCAGTTGTAGTCATAGACGCACAAAAAATACCACAACGCGAAAAAAATAATTTCCCCACGCGTTTATTTTTGGCTTCCAGCTCTCCTTGTAAGCCTTGTAAGCGACATGTCCCTTATATTTAATAACGGAATTCGTAAAACATGTTTTTTAACACAAGTGCGAATGCACTACGGCTTATCTTTTTGAAATACCGAAAATTGGAGTCCCGAGTCATGCCGTCAGTTGGCTTTCTATCCTCCCTGGGAAAACATGGCGGCGCTGGCGGCGCTGGCGGCGCTCGGCACATGCAGCACTGCGGGTGATCGGCGAGTCAGAGGATCGGACGAAGTTATCTTTTTTAGGTGCCCGACGACCTCTCAGACTTCGAAAAGGAAATCGTCAAACGGTCAAAAGAACTGGGTTTGGTGTCTGTGTACCGTAGTTCCGGTTGTGACTCCGCCGGGGCAGCCTTTCACGCAGAACCGGCGCGACGTGGCCTCTCACGTCGCTCACAAAAGTGCACAGCGCGTTCTCTTCGACCTCCCACCGTTTCAAAAAAATTGAGATCGCTGAAAGGTCCCTAAAAGAACTTCAGACTCGAAAGGGAAGCGTCGTCTGCTCATAGGGATAGGCGGCAGGCATGGAGAAGAGCAGTTGATCGCGGGATGCTGGCGAACACGACACTTCGGGTCGGGCCGGTTCGGATGTGTGAGAGAAACTTGAGTTACAGGACGACCCAATTTTTGACGTCACTGCTCTGGCGTGGATCGCGCAGGAACTTCAAATTCGGCTTTGGGATTTTTTTATTTATTTTTATTTCAGAAGTACTGAGTTTCCAAGTTTCGAACTTTGAGGGTAATATCCAGGCATCGTTTCCAATTGTTTCGGATAATAAAAAGAAATATGATTTTGACCTGTCAGTGCACCTTTCACCTTATACCATGCAGCTAATATGAAAGTAACTAGATACGAAGAGCTAGGACCTGCTTTTTTTCAAACAGAATTACTCGCCCTTTTTCTTCATTGTACGATAAAAAGATATATAAAAAATAGACATTGGTTGCAAGCTGCGCCGCGGTGGTTAATTCTTGAAACAGGAGTGAATGAAGATTTTACAACCCGAACATATTCCAGGTCGAACGATCGAAGAAACAAGACACCGCGTTCTTCCAGATGTGCCCGAACAACTAACAATCACAGTCGCCGAAGACGATCCCAGAGACAACACACGGGCAGCCGCACTTGTACTATCGGGAGCGAATGAAACGCGAGCGGCCGAGCGCGTGGCCTCCGATACATGCGGCGCAACCTGGAGGCCCCTGGGAAATGATAAGCACAACGGAGTAGAAAGGGAGCCTTCGAGGGTGTGCGCCTATTGCGATGTCCACACCAAACATACTTCGCTAGGGGAATGCACCTCACTCCCCGAAAATCCAACGGCCTAGGCGCGGGAAGGTTTTGCGTAGTTGGAACGGCTGGATGGGCCGCGGCCTCGGGGTTCTTCGTTCGCATTCCCTTCGTACCCGATAGTGCGACGGTTCACCAGTTGACAGACAGCATCTGCTTGCAGAAGTAACATATGTACGTATTTACCCCTGTTAATATTTGCATACCATAGAAAGCTGACGCCAGGTACGTATAGCGTAAATTCGAAAAGGGACGAAGGTTGTGTTCCCGGCAGAACCAATCAGAGAGCCAGACGAAGGCATATCTGATAGCGCACCGCGGGCGTGCACTCCTACCGCGGACAGCTGTCCTGGGCTTGGCTCTTTCGCATTAATCATTAATCAAACCTTTCAAAATGTCCCCGATAGCGTTGGCGGCTGCCCTTTCAATTGGGTACGAAGCGTTTGATTGGACCCGAGTCCTCGACGAACACTGATGCAACACTCGCTTCCGACACGAGCTGAGCCGACGTCAAACACTGAAGGGGCCCTCATGTCCCAATACATGCTCAGAGCACGCGCCCAAGCAATGGCGGACAAGCAAACGGTGCGCACTTTTAAAAATGGCCTATGGGTTCAAGAGGACCGTAGGCCTTCGCCAAGTTACGTTGAGTATACACTCTGAAATAAAAGGGGGCTATAGAGTCCTCCCTAAAGGGAGGAACGCACTTGTAACCTATGTTCCTGCAGAAAAGGAGAAACGCTCGTCCCTGAAGCAGGGGAGGAAAGTCCCTCCGTCGTCTGCATCTCAATATGGCGGCCCCAAATCGAGCAAATAGAGCTCAATAAGGCTTAGCGAGGACGCTACGTCTATTGTTTACGGGGCGAGAGAACAAGCAAATAAAAGTGTGACACGAGTTTTCCGCGAAGGGCGTTTATTTCCTAAGCCATGGCTTCCCCAGCAGGTTAAGAAACTTGCGTCTCGAAAGCAGTCACTTAGTCTTCTTGTCGTCATCACTGCGGTTAGACGGAGACAACGGATACTCAGTTATTCGCGCACTTTGCGTCTTACTTTCGCGATTCCTCGAGCCACAATAGACCGATCTCACTAAGCGTTCTACGCATGCGTGACGCCGCCATAACTGTAGTCCATAGGAGACGGGCGCCGGTTCACGAATAAGCTCGTGCCACCTCATGCTCTGCTCGCGCAGAACCTCAGCGCCGTTGTCCCGCGTGCAGAAAGATTACAGCTCGCACGATGCGTGGCGGCAGCGGTGGTGTAATGAAACTGGCTGTGAGATCGGTCTATTCCTTGGTCAGCACCGCACATCACGGAGGAGTGGTGGATCATTCGCGAAACCAAAAGCCGCTCTCAAAAGAGCAAATTCGAAGCAGCCACTTGGATCACTGTTGCACGGTAACTAGAAAATATGGCGAAGCGTGAAAGAAAGTCAAATCGCTCGCCACCAGATGGCAGAGTCAAGCAGAGTAATTGAAAGTAGCTAGATAGGTGGCGCTAGGTGCCGCCCAATTGATAGACCACAAAAATAGTTTTATTTGCTCACGCCACCACTGCGCTTTGGGCACCTTTATTATACTCAGATGTACATACATTACGCGTACCACAAGCATCAGAAGAACATACCTTGAGTGCATACACATACACAGCACATACAAACATCAATACAACAGCACGCTATCACGATTACTATTTCTGAGCTCTGCTTTTCCGCCTGTCGTGTCGTGTTTGTGCTCCTTGTCCCACTCTCCAGGGTTAAAAATGTTAAATTCGTCGTTTTGAAGGTCACGGATTTTCTTCACTGAGCACCTGAGCAATAAATAATATTCCCAGCATGTTACTTTTTTCTCAGTAAGATCATACCTCCGAAAGTACTTTTCAACGGCTCAAGGGATGATGAATATGTTAGTAAAAAGTAAACGCTTAGGCCATAATTATTTGAAATCCAATCAAACAAGCCGCTTCACTGCGGTTCCAATCCATGTGTTTGCTTCCCCGCACAGTACGTCATAGCCAGCTTTTCTATCGTAGTACTTGTATTTCTATTTGTGTTGTTCCCGTGCGGCTGCAAATTGTCGTCTTGAATTAATCTCTGCAGACGGATAGGGTATTCACTCAGCTGGAAGCGATACTTCACGAGCAAAAAATCGCTTTTCGATCCAATATGAATGCAGTCAAAGCCGCGACTTGCAGCAGGTGTTAAGTGCACGGAGCTACGCCGTGGTGGGCTAAACAACTTCTAGCACTCATCCCAGCGCGTCACTCAAAGGGCCGTTTCTACAGGAAGCGCTATAAACAACAAAATAAAAATAAGCTTCCCTTTTTGTCATTTTTAAAGTTTTAAACTGTAAATATACGTACCTTCCGTCATATTTCCATACTGTTCAGTCCTTTCCCCAGAGCGCAATCGCTCTCCGGAATGGAGACAACAGGACATCGCAGACGACAGTCACAATGGCCACTGTACGATAGGAGCTACAGTTCAACTTCAGACCAGCGTTCCAACATGACTATCCGCACGTCGATCGACTGCACCTAATTTCTCAAGTGGTCTTAAACTCTTTAATGTAAAGGGGAATGTCAACCTGCGACACCCCGCCCCCTCCGATCACGGCCCGACCAGCGGCATCAATGCCCGACAGTTCACGTCATCTCACCTTGTTGTTACACCACTGCATACGCGAACACACGGTCACATCGGCGACAATTCCAGTCTTCGTTCACAACGCACAACACTGCCATCGCGATGTTAAGGACACAGCGAAATACAAAACCAGGTTGATGGTCGGTTGGCACGTGGCACCAGGAAACAGAGCAGAGCCAAACGCAGTACAGAAGACACGCAGGCACCCGGCAGCAAAATATGCCAGTCTTAGACGCAGTTTCCGCGATTTCCAAAACGTCATCAACGTCGTCACGCCGTTCCGCATCGTTCCGCAATCCGGAGACGGCCATCTTAGCCCAGTGTACGTAGGAGTGCTGACACTTCTCCGGAATTTCGCTGTTTATAACGGTTTCGTTTGCTCGTTTGACAAAATATTAGTGGTCAAAACGTGAATGAAACCGAGATGTTCTGCACATTTGAACTGGGAGACGGAATTATAGGCGACCAATTTGCTGCCGCTGAAGCTCAATCAACTCAACAACATTTATTACACAACGCGCACGACGTGCTCGAGAAACGGAACCGAAAGAAGATGAGGTGGGAGGGAGAAACTTTTCCCCCGTCTGCCTGGAGAAGGAGAGAAACGTCTCGTTCCTCCCTTCTTCTCGTGTCCGCTTGGGGGCGCGTCAGTAGAAGGGAGAAAAAACGCGCCGTTGCTACTTTTTCCACCTCTTTTTTCTTAGTGGCGTTGTGACAAGAGACAAATCATGTGCAGTAATTTTCGACAAGTCTAGTTTCTAGGAGATGGACGCATCTGGAGTAGCTCCCTTTTTGGCAGCGAGAGCACCACCAGTCTAATTTTGAGAATCTTGAGTAAATTTAAAAAGTGGATATTCGACTAAGAAGTCATAAATATCATCGCCCGACGTATACTACATGTGCATTTCAGTGCATTGACGCGATAAATAAGCTTTAAAGAATGCTTGCAGTATATGCCTTTTTTAAATGCAGTATGTAAGGTAGCGTCTGGCCTACTTCATCAAACATGGATGGTCTAATGTTGCAACAGAACCACGTGTTATTAACTAAAAAATTCCTCATGTGCTTCAATGTGCACCCTTTGTGTCGTGGATAAAAAGTGGGACAAGTATATGAACTCTCTTATAGGACGGTGTGACAAAGTAACTTGCCCAGCCTTCGGGTTGCTTTAATAGGAGACTGCCTCAATGATGCGATTCGTGTGGGTAATAGTGACGCCCTTTTCGAGCAGTCAAAAGTCCGAATTAATTTTCATTCATAACACCGCAAAAAGATGAATGGGTTGGCCTGTTCAACTAAAAGGGAAATGTCTACTCTGCTTTCTCACCGACGTGCCACCTTTTGTTCGTATCGACTGCGCAGCCAGAGTTATTCCCTCAAACGCAGAACTAGCTGTTTTGTTGCATGAAAAGGAGAACGAGACAACGAGATGATGGTTGATGAAGGGCATCACGAACTGCTGGGAATGGTCATTTTATGTGCGGAATCCCGCTGAAATAATGTTACAGTACAATGATTTTTAGCTTCTAACTGTGTTTCCTTTAAGGTCTAGAGGTTTTACAAAAAAGCTGCTGTACATTCAGATTTTAAAAAATACAAAAAAAGTAACTTTTTTTAAATTTGACCAATGACGTCAATTACAATTTATATGTAGAACTTCATTACAAAAATCGGCATGTGAACGATCAATGTGCATTCTCAAAAAAACAATCGTGTCGAACTCACTATGTTTTTTGTTGTTACTGTTTACCAAACTTCGATCCACTGCTCCAGTTAAAGGGACATTGAAATAATGTTTAAAACTTCTTCCTCCTAAGCTTTATTCCTCAACTGAAAAGCGAAATGAGAAATCACGTGGTCGCGACGTGCATGGGCACCGGAGGCGGCGACTCTAAGCTTCCACCGTGCTTTTAAGCGCACCCTATAACTTGTCATTCGGAAGCGATGATAAGTGCCGTCACGGCATTCATTGGCCACGAACGGCAATTCAAATATTCGTCGACGGATTGATTATTGACGAGCGTATACGTCCGAGTGACGCTGTGCTCGTGACCAATACGTGAGTTGGGTTCAGCTGACGTGCTTGGGCAATGCGGATGCAGCACAGTGAAAAGGCGGGGAACTTTCGAAAGAAAGGAAGTACGAAATAGTCCACTATATATTCAAATTCTCGTACCGAAAATCAGGCTTTTTACGCTCGCACATTATAGCTTTATGTTGGCGCACTAAAGTATTCAATTAGTAAAATCCCAATTTACTCGAGCTTAAAATTCCTCTTACGGTCCCTTTAACTTAGTACTACAATACTCACACCTATATAAAAGTGCTAACTAAACAGAAGAGTTGGCATTAAAGAATAAACCTACAGAAGTGTACATATAAATCTCCTAGCAATACTGAGGTCTCATTGCTAAATTTCGAACTGGAAAAAGATACCGCCAGTATATCGCAGTTCATCACATATACTATAATCGGTGACAGGTCAAGAAGGAAGTGGAAGCTCCTCCCACCTCTTTCCACTTCAGCGGAGCGAACGGTGGAGAGGAGGTCGACCTCCTCTCCAGCGTTCGCTCTACGAAAGTGGAAAAAGGTGGGAGGAGCTCCACTTCCTTCTTGACCTGTCACCGACTAGAGATCATGTTCTATTCCGAGATTGTGCGTAAGGCCCCGCTCTAGAAAAGGGGTTTCCCTTTAGCACACGGATGCGCTGCGGCGAAGATACACTCGCAAAATGACGATGCCTACCCTACTCCGCGGTTGTCGCTTCACGGCAGTATACCAGTGCGCGGTAAGAAGCGCACTCAATGAAACTAACTAACCTGCCAGAACAGTAGCATGAGAAATATTGCAGAAACTTCCGAGAACTGTCAGTGTTTCGCGCGAGATAAAATCCAATAGTACGTTATTTGAGGCGATAATCGAAAGTTCTGAAAACTCGCTCAAGCCTATCGTAACAATCCGGCCGGGTATAAAGGACTGAGTATTCTACTTCCGGTGTTATTAAAGTGAAAGTGAGTAAGGGCACAACTACAGCCACTATATAAAGCTATATGTCACTAGAGTGTCCCTATATGAGCGTAGCTTCATATAGTGACAGCAGGCAGAACGATGGGCGCAAATTCCTCACATTCAGGTAAAATGTACCAGGATGTAGCAAGGTAAGTGCTCTGGCTCACTTTGGCGAAAATGGCGCAGCAATCACATCACTGCTGTCTTGAGTAAGACAAACTCTGATTTCATTTCAAGCGAGCCGACCGTGGAGACCCCAATCTACGTAAGCGCTTAGTGCTTCCCGGGACGACTACTTCAGTCTCTGCATCCCAGCTAAGGAAGCTCAACTAAGGTGCCTGGAAGCCTCCTCAAATCGGGTCCCTCGATTTCCGCTTAATGACGTCATAGACGCTCATGCCGTTGCCTACCGAAGCGGAGGTGCATACGGCAGGTGCCTGTTCTCACGTAGGTCGATCTACAGCTTGACCGTCCACGTAATCTTCAGCAGCGACGCGTTGGGACGCCACGGCGACAGCGACACTCGCGTTCGCTCGCCCTTCCTGCCGTATCATAGCTTCTGCGACCAACCGCCAGGATCACCCCATCCGACAGCGTGACACGCTGCCTCCCATGACGTCATTTGTTGCCGCCTCAAGACCGCTTTCGATGCAAACGAATTACAGGCACCGTTTCTCAACTTGTCACAACTATACCGAGGAGGTGGCGCCACACAGCGGAGAAGACGTGTGGGAGAAAAGTGGGGACCATGCGCGCCTTTTCTTCCCTAGACCGGCCGTGTTAGAGAGTGTGTAGCAAAAACAGGCGCAGCCTGGCGGCGATAACGTGAAACAGAAGAACACGGAGAGTAACGGGGATCAGATGCGCACCACAATAGAATCCATCGCTGTCTGAGTGCACAATCCTGTTCGGTAGTCGTTCATCACAGGTCGCCGTAAACCCCGACGAACCATAGCGCCGAAAGAAAACCCGTATTAAAGTTGAAACTGCGTTGCTCGAGTAATGGATAAACGGGCTTCTCCAGATGCCACAAAAATGTATACTCTACATCTTTCTAGAAGAAAAAAAAAAGGAAGAGCGAAATATGTTGCACGATTCGCGCCCGCCTGACAGCGGCCAGGGTACTCAATCTAAACTTTCGGGTTCGTGCTCAGCCAGGTATATTACGGGGCACCGCGGGACCGACTCAAAACAGCTGCGCGCAGTGGCTTCGATCGAGACCGGCACTCTGAGAGAAAGCGACGCAAGTAAGTCACGTTTAAAAAGCGAGGAACGACGAAAGAGGGCTTAGGGAAGGAAGAGGGGGAAAGGCGGTTTAATGCCGCGGGGTCGATGACACTCCGCACTGTATAGGTAGGGATACAAAGTATATAGCGATCGACTAACACACACACAAAAAAGGGTCTTTAAAACAAACAAAAATCACGGGACTAAAACAAAACAAAACAAAAGATTATTCCCACTATGAAACCTTTTCAGGCGTTTGAATGTAGGCACAAAGCTTCGGGATCTTCTAAAACACTACACTCCGTTCACCCTTCAGCTGAGACTAGGAGCTCCGCCTTCACCGCGAGCTCGCTGGCTTCCGCGGTGCTTTGGCTGCGCGTGGCTGCGCGTTGCGCGTGTGCGCGTTCACGCTTGTGTTAGCAAGGGCAGAAAGCTCGCGTTGAGGGTGGAGCTTCTAGTCTCAGCTTAAGGGTAAGTGAGTATAAATTTGCAAACATTATCATTTTATTGAATGACACTACATGCTCTTCGTAGAAGAGTATACCTGCCATATTGTTCGTAAACCTTCTATTTTTTATTTTAGTGAGCAGAATCAAAAGGCAACGTAGACTCTATACGCGATATAGAAATAGTGGCACTAGAATTTAGAGAAAAAAACATTCTGAAGGTTCAGTCGACTGGTCTTCAAATTTATATTTAAACATTAAATAAAGTCTTCGAATCTACTTCTTTCTCTCTCTTCCATTGTTTGCTTCTCTTTTTATTATTTTCTTTCTACGTATCTCAGAAACTGCATAGGGAACGCGTCGTTTAATGTGTAATCGCACGTTCGGTGTCGATACTCTCTCCATGCATCCACGATTCGAGCTTTTCTTCCAGCCCCAGGAAATTGTTTACCATTATTGCGATTACCGTGGCCGAGTGTGTTGGCAGCTCCAAGCACGTGGAGACATTAAAGCCCCTGCAGCTAGCAACCAGGAATCCCAGCTCCAGTGTATTACCGTGTCCTTTTCCCATCAGGATGTACATCGCATCGTCGTGCGGCCGTGTATCATAGAGCTACTGGACAAGCGAAGCTTGGAGATTCGGTACCCCAATTGTTCCGTGGGCGGCGCTATTTTTGTGCTTAGTTTCTTAGAAGACGCAATAGATCATATGCAAAAAGAAAAGCGCCATCTCGTGTACTCATTATTTATCAAATTTCCACCATAATGGGGAGTTCCCGTGCCGAGAGTTAGGCCTTTAAAGAGACACTGACAGGGTATTTAAGCTCGCCGAGGTTTTTATTTGAACATGACCGACAAGAGCCCAAGTATCCAGAACACAGTTTGCGGCTCAAAATTCGTAACCTTTCCGCCCGAAAACCGCTGGTGGAGAATTGGCCGGATTCAGGCGCGCTCACTCTCTTTTCCACGGTCACGTGCTGTTCGAGCTGATGCATAACAAATATATTCAAAGTCGTGGGTCATCTAAAGCACACATTCAATATTGAAAAAAAAAGTACATGAACCTAATTTTTGTGGCTTCCAAGAAGCTGCAGATACGTTGATCGAAAACTATTTTTGCACAGATCACAGGTAGTACGAGGGGCGTTCATAAGGTTTGTCTTATCGGCATAAAAAATCGAGAAAAAAAAACTGAACAAAACAGGCATCAACATGAGCGCGCGTCCCTCTAGTTTCCGCACAGTGTAAACATCGCATGCTATAGTAGCTCGGAACGCCGCTAGGGAGTCGAAACAAAAATGGCACCGCCCGTCATGGCCAACTGATCCGTTTTTGTTTTTTTTCATTTGAAGGGAAGCAATGCCAAGGATATTCATTCCAATCTGGGAGCGTTGTTCGGGACAACGTCCCAGTTTACGACACTTTTGGTTAAATGGCGCAGACGCTTCCAGTGTGGCCAAATAATAAGAAAGCACCTCATGGACGGCGACCAAGTGATTGCTCAAGTGGAGCGATTCCTGAACACTAAAAACGAGGAGTTCTACAACAATGGCTTCCGGCATGTGGTGCATCGCTGGAAAAAGTGGGTAACCTTTGGTGGCGAACAAGTAGAGAAAGTCTCAACTTCTACTCGACTTTGATTGCTGAATCTCTATTCCTTCGTGACAATATTACGAACCTTATGAACGCCCCTCGTAGATGTACGTGATTCTGAGCATGGCGACGTACTGCGGGCCGGACGGCGCGATGGCGGTGCACGACGGATAAACGTCGCGGGGGACGTGAGGTTGCTACTTCGGAACTGTCGTTCGTGGTACCGGCCAATCGATCTTTAAGCGCAGAACAAGGAGCAGAAGGGATATTGGCGGCGATATAGACTTTTTTAATGTTTACAAAATCACAGTCCCGCGTGCGGTGTTCACAGCTTCGCACGTGCGTGTTCGTCGCTTCGGAAAGCGAGGAAAGCACGCGTCGTACGCACGAACAGTCAAGATGGCACCGGCCACACGCTCTTTTTTGGAAAGGTCTATATTTTGGTGGCGCTCTCCTATGGTTACCTGTCGTGACGTCATTACCTCGCGAACAACAAGTTTGATGGTGTTTGTAATTATTATGGTGGAAGCTTGAAATCATTGCTCTCTGAAAACAACGCTGCAAACACCGCCAACATTAAGGTTCTTAGATTAGTCTTATTGCCGTCGATGAGAAATCCTTTGCTATGTCATCGTCAGCATTCGGCCAATCGTGACGGGCCGATCACAGCGAGGCCATCGATCGCTCACGTCGCCAATAGACCATTTGCTGTCTTACACAAGCATCAAGGAGAATGCAGGGATTGGTGTTCCACGCGCCACACGCGCACGCCTTTCGTGTATAAAAGATTCGAAGTAAATAACCAAAGAAAGCATTGACGAACGCGCGTGCAAGATGCCATTTGTTTTAGGTTTTGCTTTGGAAAAGTTACTACTACTGAGGCCAGCACGTGCGGCGCGTGGAACACCAATTCCTGCATTCTCCTTGATGCTTGGGTAAGACAGCAATAGACCTATTGCTGTCTTACCCAAGCATCAAGGAGAATGCAGGGATTGGTGTTCCACGTGCCGCACGTGCTGGCCTCAGCAGTAGTAACTTTTCCAAAGCAAACACCTAAAACAAATGGCATCTTGCACGCGCGTTCGTCAATGCTTTCTTTTGGTTATTTACTTCGAATCTTTTATACAGGAAAGGCGTGCGCGTGTGGCGCGTGGAACACCAATCCCTGCATTCTCCTTGATGCTTGTGTAAGACAGCAAATGGTCTATAGGTCTATAGGTGCGAAACAATCCTGGGACAAACGGTTCATGCAAGTTCGTTGTCGTCGTCGTCGCCTGCTTCAGAAGCCGAGAAGCGGCGGAACGGAAAAAGCTGTGTAGGGAGCGATGGCCACGTGACCTCCGGCAGCTGTATCCTCCAAGCCTCCGTGTCAATGCACATGTTTCAAATTCGGTTTCGAGCAGTCGCGTTTTTTTTTTTTTATTAAAAATATACGTTGCTCCGTAGCAAAATATTTATCAAGTAGTCTTCTGACACCATACTAAATCGTCTGGTAAAATATTAAAAACAAAATGGGGTAGGGGGGGGGGGGGTGTCAGTGTCCCGGCCATTATATACAAAAGCGCAAGGATAAGAAGACCCACAACATATGAAGAGTGGATCCTTCCGGACATCGCAAACCAGCACAGGAAGCACATCTTCAACTCCCTGTTAAACCTTCTCAGTCTTTCAAGGGTGGCGAGGCATGTATGACCCCCTTTCCCCTTTCCTTTCCCCTCCAGGTCACTCTAGATGATGTTACTCAAGATGATGTGACGAATCCCATTTGTACATATGATAAATGCGTTTCGTATATATATGAGGGGCGTTCATAAAGTTCGTATCATTGTCACGAAGGAATAGAGATTGATCAATCAAACTTTAGTATGAGTTGAGACTTTCTCTACATGTTCGCCACCAAGTATTATCCACTTTTGCAAGCGATAGACCACATGGCGGAGGCCATTTTTTTAGAACGAGTGTTCAGGAATCGCACCACTTCAGCAATCACTTGGTCGTCGTCCTTGAAATGCTTTCCTCTTGTTTGGCGACACTGGAAGCGTCAACGACATTTAACCATAGTTTCATAAACTTTGGCGTTGTGCCAGAATAATGCTCCCAGATTTTAATGAATATCCTTGGGATTGCTTCCCCTCAAATGGAACAAAATGGATCACTGCATGTGCTTGGCACCGACGAGTGGTGCCATTTTGATTTCGACTCCCTAGCGGCGTTCCGCGCTACTATAGCACGCGATGTGTACACTGTGCGGAAACTAGAGGGACGAGCGCTTATGTTGATGCCTGTTTTGTTCCGCTTTTTTAACTTTTTTGTGCCGACGATACAAACTTTATGAACGCCCCTCGTAAGGACACAACAAAAATACGGACAGAACAAGCGTTTACAGCCACCTGAGTGTTTAATGCATGAAAAGAAAGAAACGAAATGGTAAAAAAAGATTTAAAAAAACATGTTAAATGCATTCGCACACAAAAAAAAAATTAAAAAGCTTTTTTTTTAATAGTAAAAAGAAAAAAATTTAATTTGAAAAATAAAGAAAGAGATGAAGAAAAAGAAAAGCAGCCGGATTCAGAAAAAATTATGAGGTACCACATCTCCTTCTCGGACATTGATACTGATGGTGTACTAATGCACGTGTCTCCTATTTTCTATTATGGATTTTGCCACATAAATTTACCCTGGGTCTCTTGCTCCAAAAGCGACTGAGGACTTTTGTTAGATTAAATAGAGGAGTGCGTTTACTGTTTCTGACGTGTATTCGCAACTTTTATGACCTATAGGGAGCGCACTGGGGCCTCATCTGGATTATCGTCGTAGAACAGCAGTACGAGGCTGAGTCTGCGGCGCGTAAGTAACTGCAGTGCTGTTATATACGAGCAGTATTAGAACCTTACTTTATTTTTTTCCACATCAGTCAGAAGGCAATCACCTATATTCTGAAGCCAATTATCCAGGAGCTAGGGAGCGCTGATTCTCGCACCGCGGCACCACCATCGCTGAAAGTTGCGAGACGAATGCAGAGAAAGGTCTCGTAGTCTTACATTCTTCACGCAACGTCTTCGATAAAGACCGTTCACTGACCTGAACGGCCCAGTTCACTGGCTGACTGACGAGTCTTGCGACCTCGTTAATAACAATTCCTTTTCCAGAATTTCGCGGCCGTCTTTCTTTTCTTTTTTGAAACAAAACTAAACAGCAACCCACCATTCAGTGCGCAAGCACACTGTCCTAATAGTATGAAAACCGAGTTAAATGCAGATGCTAGACGTTTACAGCTGGAAAATGTGGGGGAAAAAAACACAATATAGCGGCTCCGAATGGCACGATGATAGCTGGCTAGAATTTTGCATGTGGCCTATTGGCAATTGTTACCATTCAAAATGCGACTTTTTGGGCGTTATGTACAGTGCCCGGAAGCTGCAGGCGATGTTTTTTTAACCGTCGCCCAATTCTGGAGGGCGAAAAAAAAAAAACGTGCGAGTTGAGATGAAGTTTTAGAAATTTGGCAACAATGATCGAAAACACGAAGGTGGCTGAAGTCTGACTATACATCTATCCATAAAAGTGTGTACGAGGCAACGTTGTACGAGGGCGTGGTGTTCATTCATGTATTTATGCGTCATGCAGGCGCACTTTCTGGCTGACCGCGATTGCGAGGGACCGCTGACTGGACTCTTATTTAGTACGTGTGAACTGTAATGTTTTTGCAAACGGTGGCCACGTGCGTACTCTGAGGCGTAGCTTATTTAGGGGCTTTCGCCGACAGAAGGAGAACGCCCGGCCTCGCGCTCCATGCCTTCAGCCGTGTCTTGACTGCGTCGTCGAAGGCAGGAAGCTCGAACTGGATGCAAAACAACTCAAGCTCCTCCCTGCCCTTCTCACCTTGTGAGTGACTGTAGTGTATCAGTACCGCGTTGTGCACGTTAGAGACCCCAAGCTAGCAGCCGCGCTGCACTAACTATATTGCTCCCAGCGTCGCCAAACTACACAGGGCAGACCGCCTTCACGCTGTCTCTGCTGCTTTTCCCGCTTTATATAGATCCATTCTCAATAGGGAGTAATCACTGGTGGCCATAGCTGTGTTCGCGATTGCTAAGCGCGTGATGACGGCGAGTTTCCACGTTTAGTTTTTAACGTGCATTTTCGACCCTCAAGATTGCCGGTCTTAGCACTTTATTAATGTGAACGCGTTCTGAGCATGCGCTCTAAACATCGCCCTCAAACATGGCGTCCAGTGAATAGCCCCTATAGACCGATTAAGCGTTCCAAGCATAAGTGACGCCGCCTTAACTATACACGTTTTCTGTTTTCTGTCGTTCTCAGTCACTTGGGTTCCGTATCAGGTATGCGGGACGAAAAAATAATCAAACATTTCAACCTGGAATATGCGAGAAAATATAGGTGAGGCAAAACAAAAATGTGTGACAATCACGCATTTTTCGTAAACACCTTCCAGCGGCGTGGAGGGATCAAAACGATGTTTTAGCGCATACCAGAAGTGACCACATTCCAGATGGCTGCGCCCTTGTGGAAAAAGGTGCATAGTTCGTAGGAGGCGGGCACCAGTGCCCGCTGCCTCGCGAGTCTGCTCGCGCAGACCCCAACTAAAATTAAGTCGCGCGTGCCAAAAAAAAAAAAACACATACAGATTTTAGAATTAATGGCGGCAGCTGTGGTGTAACGAAACTGGCTGTGAGATCGGCATCTCGCACTCCTCCCGGCACGAGCATAAAAAGGAAATCGCGTCGAAGCGTCGACGGACAACCAACCCAAAATGCAAGGTATCCACTTTCATGCGCCAAGACAACAATACAGAAGCACGTCCACTCGCGCCCATCTCGTCAAAGCGAACGTTCGGGGAGGTCCATGATCGATAGGCGCTGCGGCTCCCTTCCGGCTTTTGTCTCGGGTTTCATTCTTTCGAAGCCGTGCGACGCGATACAAGAAAACCGACGGTGTGGGGAAACGACAGAGAACAAACAAAAGAAACTCGGTTTCCATTTTTTCTTCTTCTCCCGGCCGTATCGACAGGTCCGCTAATTGTCCCCGTTGTGTTGTATCCACCGTTTCAACTCTCTGCGATGGACCGCACAGGACGCTACGGTACGTGGGAGCCTATCCAAAAGCCTAGCGCGTGTCACGTGGCCTTCTGTCCCCTGTAGTCACGTGATCCCTTCGCGACGCTGGATTGGCTGAGAAGGCACGTAGCGTCCACTGCCGTCCATTGTAAGGAAAAACGAAGTATAGTCGAACGAGAAGAGCAGCCGTGGGCGTCGACGGTTAGCCGGAAACTGTATATACGACGACTTT
This sequence comes from Ixodes ricinus, assembly GCA_037355805.1. Lineage (NCBI taxonomy): Eukaryota > Metazoa > Arthropoda > Arachnida > Ixodida > Ixodidae > Ixodes > Ixodes ricinus. The sequence goes on from JAZHYW010036835.1 coordinate 110,726, forward strand.
ATTGGCGTCTGCTTGCTCTCGTGAATTCTGGCCTTTTTACCACGCCACCTTTTTGAAAAGACAAAACAAGGCAAACTAACGCTTTTCACAATCCGAAATAAAACAACAAAAAAACGCGCTGACCGTTTTTTTTTTTTTAGAAGTTCGGAGTTTTTGTTTGGCATTAACGTTACTAAATTACTCAGTTGGGAAACTGCCATAGAGACTACTCTAAAAAAGTGGCCCCGACCTGTCCTCGCGAACCGAGCTAATGGCGAACACAACGCCGCCATTTCTCCCGCAGCGGCCACTCGAGGAACTGCACGTTATTTCTATTTTGGCTTTAATCGGCCATTTTGGCGCCGAAACAGATACAGTGGAAGAAGCTACAGGGGTGCCACCCACGTCTCCCCGGCGTACGCGCCGTGTCTTATTACAGAAGTTAAAATCCATCTAGGTCGGGACGCGCTACCTGAAAGCATCGCTGAGGCATGGTTGTATAAAAACAAGAATAATTGTGCCGCAAAACCTTGCAAACTAAAGATTTTAAAAACATCACGCGCCCCTCTTTTGTACTAAACTCCAATAAATTTCATACAAAAAGAGTCTTTTCCGTTTGTTTTTACGCAAAAACATGCTTTCAAAAGCTCAAGGTGACCACAGTAGAGAGAAATGATAGAGAGTGTGCGCTGTTGTCGTATTTAGCTCGGTCTCGGTGGACGCCAGCGGCCCAGGTTTCGACGGCGAGTTTCCCAACTGAGTGTTTTAGTAACGTTGGTTGGGCCCGAGAAACTTCCCATGCAGTCTAAAACAAAATTGCGTTGGCTTAGCTCGGCTATGCCAGGATATACGTAGCATGAGCTTACGCGCACAAAATGAGAGGCTCTATCAAGCAGCTCCGGTGCAGCGTCAAGCCGGGAACACATTTGCGAAAAAACGAACCGAAAATCGAACGGAAATCGGAGGCTGCGAAAATCGTAGCTTGCGATTTTCGGAAGACGAGCCACATGAGGTGGAATGCGCGCCGGTGGCTGCCAAGCATGCACAGACGAAAAGAAGAATTGGCTTGTCTGTACGTGTTCGTAGAAACTTGCACAACTGCATCCATCGCGTAAAACCTCACCTTTTGATCCCAGCACCGTTGCTATAGCCTTCCAGTGTTCCGACCTCACGAGGCTGTTCCGGTAGTCTGGCGAACTAGCGTCCCATATTTCGCACCTCTTAAAAACTTCAGCTCACTTGCGCCCTTACGTTCTGCTCATTAAAAGCTCGTTGAATGCCACGCGAGCCTTTGAACCACCACCCTTTGAGACAGAGACAGAACGGGTTTCCTCCGAAGGTTGAGATGAGAACGCCTGCGCTGCTTCCGAAGCTGCGTGAGCCGCCATGTTGCGAGCCGAACGTATCTTGTCGTTCCGTCCTGCTCCGGGCTTTCGCTCACCGAGCTCCTCCGCCCGGAATTCGGAGGCGCCGTGCGAAAATATCTGGCGCTGCAGATCTCGCGAACCGCACCCGATTTTCGGAAAAGGGGAGGAGCCTAGCTGCCGTGCGATTTTCGTGTGCGGTTTTCGCACAAAATTCGGCTTTTTTCGCAAATGTGTTCCCGGCTTCCAGACTCGGCTGCTGTGCAACGGGGGCACACGGCTGAGGCACGCGGCGACGCCAGTGCGTCTGCCGCGGCTATGACGTTACTCCTCTGGAATGCGAAGACCAGCGAGGCGAGCGCGGTGGCGGTAGAGCCCGCGGCGGCGGCGGCTCCGGCACGCCAGCTGTGCGCCATGTGACGTCACTGCTCCTCGCGCTTCCGCAGATTGGCGAGGCGCGCGCGGTGGCAGCGGAGCCCGCGGCGACGGCGGCTCCGCCCCGCCAGCTGTGCGCCGTGTGGCGTCACTGCTCCTCGCGCTTGCGCAGCACGGAGTACGGCTCATTATGAGAGCCACGCGAAACTGCTTGTAGGGATGGCCGAAGGAGGTTAGCCGAAAGAGCTCGGGGAATTAGCGGCGTGGTCACCCGAAGCGTCCTTCAGAGGCGCCCGATGTCTCGCGCTTTTCCCTTTGGCGCAAGCGGCGGCCAGCTCCCGAAAGTGGAGGCAGATTTCCCCGCGTGGGAAGTAAACAAAACCTTGGTTCCCAAGGTGGGTGGTCGCCCTTGCCGCCGGGGTAATTGGGGAAGCGACTTCGTCAGGGTCATGTCGGCGACTCTGGGGAGAGAGAGATGTCTGGCCTCCCTTCGGAATGTCGGCTTGCCTTTTTGGAAAAGTTGAGTCTGAACGAGCCCGTGCGCGGAGCAAGACGTTATTCTCCCGCGGTCCCGAGGGCTCCGCGTACTCTGCCTTGCGAGACAGAGACCTTGCCGTGCGCGGCAGGGACTTGGCGCCGAGGCGCTATTGTTGGCGTTGGGTTGTCGCGAGCGGCATCAGCAGCGTGACATATCTTGTTTCTTGTTGTAAAAAGTTGTTCATAATTTGTAAATATATATTTATTTACTCAACCAACGAGTAGTGAGCGTCACAGAAGCCACTGGAAAGAAGCCACCCTCCAGCCATCACAGCACTCCACGATCGACAAGAAACATTACTGGCGCAGTCGACGGGGGATCGTGGACGTCGTCGGCCACTTCGACAACGTCGGGTGCCAGGAAGACGACGCGGCCGGTGCTGGCGCAGAGTGGTGGTGTTCGGCGGCAAGAGTTCGAGATCATCTGAGGCGCCAGACGGTGACAAAAGATTCAAGCAGCGGAAGACGCGGCGCCCGAGGCTCACTCTGTGAGGGAGACAGCACCGGACGCGCGAGGCAACCCGGAGGCAACCGTAGGGTTCGAGGCCGATCGTGCCGTACTGGGACCGGAGACTGCCGTGCGGTCCAACGCCGATCGCGCGCTCCAGGAATCGGACGCTGTCGTAGAGTTCGTTGCCGATCGTGCCGTACTGGGACCGGAGAATGGCGTTAGGTCCGAGGGCGATCGTGTAGTTCAGGGACCGGAAACTACAGTGGGGTCCGAGGCTGATCCTGCCGTACAGAAGAGGAGTCTGCCGTGTGGTCCGAGGCCGATCGTGTAGTTGAGGGACTGGAAACAGCCATGGAGTCCGAGGCCGATCTTGCCGTACAGGGACCGGAGACTGCCGTGGGTTCCGAAGCCAGTCGCGCTGTCCAGGAAACGGATACTGCCGTGGGGTGCGAGGCCGACCGCAGTGTCCAGGAAGTGGACACTGCCGTGGGGTCTGGAGCCGATGGTGCCGTGCAGGGACCGGAGACCGCCGCGGGGTCTGAGACCAATCAGGCCGCTCACGAACGAGGGTCTTCCTGCATCCGGGCAGCTGGAAGGGATGAGCTCCCGCAGAACCACGTGTCGGGCCCGGCGCTGGAGAGTCTGGTAGATGCCGAGGTCGCGAAGGGGGCCACCGCAGTTGTTCAGATTGGACTTCGGTGTCCCCACGATGGGCCTTGTGGTGAGGATGTAACACAGTGGGTGCCACCAAGCGGGCGACACGGGGAAGTATCGGTGCAGGAGCACGAATCGCCGTGGGGCGAGAATCTCGGAGCGGGGACGGCGATGGCGCGACATGGGCGCAGAGCTGGTCCTTTCTCTGACCGAACTGACTGCGAGCAGTGCCGAACACGGTTCCGTGGAGAGGCCGAGCCGAGCACGCCTTCGTGGGCCTAATGAAGCTCTGGCGAGCGACACTGTCCTCGTGACGCTCGACACAGGTGCCCGAGTAAGGGGTGATGGTATGGTGGCAGGGGAGCGCTTTGTCTCGCTTACGCACGTGGTGTCAGCGGGTGTGCATGTGGGGAGGCGATCACTGCCGCGGCTCTTGCGAGGTGCCATTGAACTCGCACTTGCTGTGTAGCGTTTGCCGCGCTTTTCGATTTTGTTGTCTTTTTGTTTACGGCAGAGAGCAGAAGAAGTGTTGTTCCTGTTTTTAATTTTCATTTAGCAGGTCGTACTAGAGGAGCGTGGCTGTGTTTTATTTTTCGCTCTCTATACGGGAACGCTGTCAGCCGTAAGCGGGTCGGAGGGCGATCACTGCCGCGGTTATTTTGTGCAATCGCACGTTCCAGCGTTGTTCAGTGTTCGCCAAGCGTTTTCAGTTTTTCTTTGACTGTTAGTTTGCCGTGATTTGTTGATTTTTTGTCTTTTGTTTGCGGAAGCTTTTGCGGCACCAATAGCTGTCGTGGTTGCGATCGATCCAGGTCCTCGAGAGGCCTGCTGAGAAACGAGTATAGTGAGAAGTGTTGTCCTTTTTTTTCTCATTTTTATATAGCAATTGGTGCTAGAGGTGCCTGGCTTGGTTATTTCCAGCCATGTGTTTTGTTATTTTTATTTTTCGCTTGAGTTTAAACGGTTTGTTTTTGTGTTCTTGTTGGGGTTTCGGCCATCCTGTTTTTGTAACTGCTGGCTAGTCCAGAAGTCCTAGCGCAGTTTTCGGGGGGACGTGTAGGGATGGCCGAAGGAGCTTAGCCGAAAGAGCTCGGGGAATTAGCGGCGTGGTCACCCGAAGCGTCCTTCAGAGGCGCCCGATGTCTCGCGCTTTTCCCTTTGGCGCAAGCGGCGGCCAGCTCCCGAAAGTGGAGGCAGATTTCCCCGCGTGGGAAGTAAACAAAACCTTGGTTCCCAAGGTGGGTGGTCGCCCTTGCCGCCGGGGTAATTGGGGAAGCGACTTCGTCAGGGTCATGTCGGCGACTCTGGGGGAGAGAGAGATGTCTGGCCTCCCTTCGGAATGTCGGCTTGCCTTTTTGGGAAGAGTTGAGTCTGAACGAGCCCGTGCGCGGAGCAAGACGTTATTCTCCCGCGGTCCCGAGGGCTCCGCGTACTCTGTCTTGCGAGACAGAGACCTTGCCGTGCGCGGCAAGGGACTTGGCGCCGAGGCGCTATTGTTGGCGTTGGGTTGCCGCGAGCGGCATCAGCAGCGTGACGTATCTTGTTTCTGTGTTGTAAAAAGTTGTTCATAATTTGTAAATATATATTTATTTACTCAACCAACGAGTCGTGAGCGTCACTGAAGTCACCGGAAAGAAGCCACCCTCCAGCCATCACAGCACTCCACGATCGACAAGAAACATTACTCTGCTCAACCTCCGGCCAGTGTAGCTAACGCTACAAAGCCCGTGAGTCTACTTTCTCGCACAACACTAGGAGAGCCAATCACCGTAATTTGCGGAGGCAGCTCAGCGAATGACGATGACGAAACTTATGTGTAGACCAAAGACGCAGTCTGACTTGTGACATTAAGTAATGCAAAACGTCACCCTTGCATTGCTGAATGTGTAAACTCAGACTGCGTTTTTTCGTCTTCACATATGTTTCGGCATCGTCATTCGACGATGGGCTCTCTGAGTGTTGTGTGGGAAAGTAGACGCACGGGCTTTCTTTAGTGTGTGGAACCGAGTTCTCTTCCGGCCTATACAGAGCGATTTCCGAGTTTGACGTTATAAATATGAGCTAGGCCTGGTTCACACTTACAGCTAATCCGCTGCCGCCGAAGCGGAATCGGCCGCGGCAATGCACAGTGGACGCTACGCCCGGCTGCCGAATTCTTGCAGATTCGCCCGCCGATTCACAAGTGTGAACCAGGCCTCCGTCACTAACACTTTAAAGAATCGGAGGGCATGGATGATCGTGTTGCCACTTATTGACTTGTGATTCGTTCTTCGGCATTCTCATCGGGCAATGCCGCAATTTCATTGGCTGCGGAATGATAATATACCTCGCCACGCCCTTCGTTTCTTATGTTGTCAGTGACCATGGACGTTAGACACGTTAAGCAAATCGAGTTTAGAACGTCTCTGCCGATCGTCTTATCTACAGTTCGCGTATCATTCTTGAAAGACCAACTTTATCTATATCTTTACAATTTTATTTACATTTTGTAATTGAACTTTCTATATAAAATTATAAAGTACAACATCTTTAAAGATACGGGTGGAAAAATCAAATTTAACTTGAAAATTCTCAATTTTTTTTTGCTCGCTTTATTTTTTTTTGTTATCCTACTTTTTGTGTGTAAAAAATAAAAACAAAATGTGAACGAGAAAGCACAAGAAAACGAAACGTGCCTGACTAACTCCGGTTGCTCAAAACATCGTAAGTTTACGTAGAATATCGGCCACCTTTGAGGGCTGGCGCTCGGGACATCGGCACTTTTCGGGTTTCTTTAATTTATTATTTGCCATAGATAAGGCTAAACAGCGCAATGTTCGCGTTGGGAACTACCGCAGCAAGCGCAAGTTTCAAAGAAGACGGCGCAAACGCAAGGAGGAACGCCAACAAAGGAATGTTTCCACGGCGTACGAAGTCTAACTATAGGCAACGGCGACTGTTCCGACGCAATTCGCGCTGCGTTCACGTGTGTCATCGCTTTAGAAAATAGGATCGGCTTCTTGGAGAACGTTTACGGAACACGTGGCTATGCGCCGAGGAACCGAGGAAAGGAAGGTGACGAAAACGCGGGGGCACGTCAGAACCTCGAGCTCTGGTTGGAATGATTGGTGGGCAGACCTACAGCTGGCTACATTTTCCCCACTGCACCCGTCCAACGCGTTAGGACACAAAACACCGGCGTTCGCCTCTCGCATTCGAACGTGTTCGACGAGTGCAGTGGAAACAAGTGCAGCTAGCATTGAACCTACCCACTAATCATTCCAACCAGAGCTTGGCGTTCTGACGTCCGTCTCCACGCCCCCCCCCCCCCCAAATCTCCTTCTGTCCCTCCTTTTCTCAGCGCATAACTCTGCGAGTTCAATTATCTGCAACACCGGCGCGATGCAACACTTCTGAGCGTTGCAATCTGCCCCGTTTGCACGAGTGCAAATTCTCTGCGCGTCAAGAGACGGCTAAGAAAGAGATTTCCGTTAACCGTCCAACTACACTTAGAGAGTAGCGAGTGCCCCAAATGGGTTTCGTCTTTCGACGTGTACGTCCAAACGTGCCGGGTCAGATGGAGACGTAAGCGCAAAAGCGCATGCTGCGACAGCGGGAACTCGTACGAGTTTTGCCGTCCGTCAACTTGAAAGCCGTAATGGCCGATTCACACGACGGACTGATCCACTTACGGATTGATCACGTGACGAAATATCCGCGGTTTGTGTGTCTCCCAAGTGCATCCATACGAGGGAGACGACGAGCAGACGCCAGCGAGGACGTACCCAACCTGTTCGCCACCCCCAGTGCCGCGAAACTTCAACATCACGTCATGGCACTGTTGTCCAGAGAAAAATCGACGTTTGCTACCGCGACAAAGAATCGTACGCCGCTGTTACGTACAGATCCAGACAGAACACCGTGACAGGCTTCGCGCCAAGCGCCACTGGCTTTACTAACCAAGGCATGACACTCACACAGGCATGCATCGTGCTCGAGAAGCTTCGGTGCAAAAGCGACAAAGTCGCTTCCGCACCGAAGGCAAGTTTCAACGGAAGCTTCTTGACACGGACCCGGAAGAGTACCGGAACCTGCGTCGCGTCACCCGCACAAAGTTTCTGCAGTTCATTTCACGCGTGGAACCAAGAATCGCGCACAACAATGAACCAACGAAAACACAAAACACAGTGATGCGCCATTTTTGTTTTTCTCTTCCGAAAAAAATTAAGAAAACATTGTACCGTTGCCAGACTAAACGCTTTTCAAGCCAATCTCCCGCCAAAAATCCGCGAGTGAAAAGGCGTTCGACTTTATTATTCCGCGCGTCCACGGACGAGCGCGAATCGCAAGAATCGGTGACGTGACAGTCACGTGGTACACGGTCCGCGGACGAAAATCGCGATTCGGTTCGTGTGTGAATCGGCTATAAACGTCCGCGGTTATGTGTGAATCTCAGCCTGCTAACACCAATGCACCACAAGACCTTCACTAGCAAGAAAGTGTATGCCGCTGCCTCGAATACTGCGAGTCAAAACCTCGGGAATACCAAAATAGTGAAGTGGCAGGAGCAGCTAATGTAACGGTGTTTGATGGCACATTATACGATAGGGGTGCAGAAAAATCACAACGTACAAAGAACGACGGTTTTAGTTACTCTGTTTTATTGCTGGATACCCTGCCTATGTGCTGTCCCAATTTGCAGTCGAGTTTATAACTCTTTCCTGCCAACGGGAAAAAGTAGCAATTTTCCAAGGATCCATGCCAACGCTTTTATTTTCCTAACCAATTTGGTATGGAGCAATATGAAACATCAAAATGTGTCAAATTAGTTATTGTTCTTTCAGAAGAAATAGTGGTTAGTATAATGTGGAAAAAAGATTTTAAAATATTATTTCTTGAAAATACAAGGTACGTGCGGAAGGCATTTAAACGCAGAAACTTCTAGAGCTACGTCAATTGAACAAAACATAAAAGAAAAATTCCAAATATAGAAATTGTGCCCCATACCCACGGCCATTACTTCTGAACGTTACTTCAGAAATAATAGCTGACCTAACTGACGTTGGCTATTTTTGTTTCGTCGGAGAGTCTGCCTCCGTAACACGTGCGGTTTTCAACGAAGGAATGCTTATATTGGTGGAACACAGATAGTACACCTTGGTTTTGTCACAGCTTTGATTGCAGTTTCTTCATATTTAGCATTTCTGTCCACCTTGTTGGGAAAATAAAACGTGCACGCCGGCTCAGGACAGCGCAGGAAATTATAGTGATGTTTGCCGACAATCATCTGTTAAGCCACATCTATAACATCATTTAAAGTGTCCCCAGGGCTCTTGAGGTCAAAGAAATATGCCATAATACAGTTGAATAATGTAAGTAATGCTCTATTTGTTACGAAGACTGGTGCAAGCACTTAGCCGTCTTAGACAAGTGCAACCACCGTTCCCATGACTATTTTTTACAGTTCACGAGCTTGTGATAAAGCTCAAACTTATGTTGAAACCGTAACTACAGTTCTTCTGCTATCCACGAGATTGTGGAACATAATTCTCCGCACAAAATTTAATTTCTTGACGGCGCTTGGAAATTATCGATCACCGGTGATCGATGGCCGATGGGCGCGGTCAGGAAAGACTTAAAAGTATACACTTTTTTTTACTTCCAAATGCATTTTTTTTCAAACTTTGGGTCGTTTTTTAGCTTGTGCACTCCGTTATTTCCTTCATGATCAAACTTTTATGTATCATCTTAAGGATACGTAGAGTGCAGGTATATAGGGGTCCCGCAACGACTTTGTGATTGGTTTTTAGGTTGCACCGAACCTGAGCGCACTGAATGTATACTCGCAGTCAACTTTCTGTGGCAATACAGTCGATGCTAGGGGAGAGGGTGCACCAACCGCCGTCCACACGCTTTCCTGCTCTCTTCGGATTGCCACAGAAAGTTGACCGCGAGTAAAGTAGCTTAATGAAACTTTTTGTTCTCGAATTTCGCTTTATTTTAAAAGTTACAGGCAAATTCAAATGACAAAAACAAGCAAAAAATAACCTCCTTCATGGCGTCCTTGGTCGCTTGAGTGGCCGTGAACTAGAGGAGGGGTAGTGAGCTCGGCGAGCGCTCACGGCTGCCGCACTCCGTGTCAACGGCTCGAGAGGGCGCCACTAAAGCATGCCCTGGATAGGCTGCATGAAGCGGGCAGCCAGAGCGGCTCGCATTGCATTTGCTGTGCGATTAAACACTAATTCGGCATGACACTTCATTGGCCACAAACGACAGCAAACACGGGGTAAATATCACTTCAGAACGGGAGCCACTTCGCGCTGCCACAGCGCCAAAAGGCCACACCGCAAGCCAAACCTGCTCGCCGAAGGCCTTCGGAACGCTCGGAACCGGTCGGATCCTCGAGCCCATACGACCGCAGCGCACCGCGTACATCCGGGACCTTTCCACGCTCGCCGCTCGTCGGTGCCTGATCCCACTTCCCCTTTCTAGTATGCGCCGCCTTTTCCACCACTTGGTGGCGGGTATGTCGACGGGTCATTTCTTGTTTCCGTGCTTTCTGAACTGCATTTGTTTCTTTTCTGATCTAAAATACTCAACAGAAACTACATTCATAAATAATTAAAACGCTTCGTGCCACTTATATTTTGTAATTCGACTAAAAAAAAAGAACATTTTAGCGGCTCTGATCAGTAGTAAGGCCAGCACCAAAAACATCACGATGTCGTCCCATATCGCGCGCTTTCGGCATCGCGGGTCGCCTCCCGCCGTCCTTCTCCTCCCTCTCCCTCTCCCCTCCCCCCCTCCCCCCCCTACACACACAGTAGGTGGGAAGGTTTCCGCGTCGTCCGGTTAAAATATGACGCACTGATATTTAGCTACCCTCTCCGTGCCCGCTGGCTTGCCCGAACCCCAAGAGACCGCAAAAAAGTTAGACGCTTAAATATGATTGCAAGGCCTCTTTAACTTGTTTGTTTGTTTGTTGTTTTTTTTTTGCTAATCTTATCTAACTTTTAAAGCGCTTCTAAAAAGAAGGATTTATGGCATTTTTATTTTTTCTTTCTACATTAGAAAATTGTAGGCAGCTTTTGGCTATACTCCGTCTCACGATCACGATAATTTGGCGAACTGTGAAGGCTAGGGCCCCGCAACCCAATAAGAACGTCGGAGCGAGGTACGTGACCCGACGTCACGGGAGCATTTGTGTCACCACGCCAACTGCGAGGCGCGAGGTCCGGGGGAACCGGCTGTCGTCTGCTAGCCAAGAGTAGTCTGCTCCGAAACCAACCAACTTCGGATGAACGCCCACCGCAGCAACATTTCCGTCCGCCAGAATAGCGAGCACTTCGGGATCAGTTCATGAGACAATTATACGCTTAACTTGGCCGCGAATCTCTGACGGGTGCTGATGCCAAGGCAGAGTGCGATGTTTTGATCGGAAACGGCCGATTACACGGCTGCGATCGCCGGCGATGGCCAACGGCCACGGCGCTACAATGCGAAACAAATCGAGCGGCGACGGATGTGGAGTCACTTTTTTAACTTAAATATAATTGAAACTCAAAAATCTGCGATTATTTATTCTTTATTCTTCATATCTTGTCGTTCTAGATGGAATCGCGCGAGTTCAATTGCGGTTAAAAAAACAAGAAGACTAGAACTACTTTTTTGTCGCGGAGGGCTCTGTTGCTGTGGCGGTAATGAGGCCCCGGTGGCCTCGACCATGAAGTGTTATCACGTGCCTTGCTCCGGCGCCCTTATTGGGTCGGGAGGGGGGGGGCGCAGCGTTCACAGTTCGCCAAGTTATCGTGAAACGGAGTATAGTCACTGGTACCGCATGCACGCTTCATAAGAAGCAAACTGAGCTATTGCATCGTGCTGGTTATAAAGTGTGAGTATGCCTAAATTTGTGCAAGAAAAGCCTATTTCATTTAGTTGCATCTGCCGATCTGAACACAAAACTATATAAGCTTCATTAATACTAATGATTGTTTTGAAGAAAGACGATAAAACTTTATAAGTAGTTAAAGTTTCATTACTCTAGTCCAAATATTAAGAAAAAACGTGTCTCCATGTAGCATCTTCCGTCAATTAGGAAACGCATGTAGTCTCCGAATTCATACTCTTAATTAGGAGACATCAAGAAGTAACTGTAAGCAAAACGCCGGCTCCGAAAAAATCCAGCAGTAAAGCGCACTTCCTGCCTCAACAGCGCGAGCGCGGAACTCTTTCGGATCGCTCGATCGACACAGGATTCCGCCTTAAGAAGCAATGTGGTTGAGAAAACTTTTGTACTGATTAAATATACATCGATTTTTTTAAATATAACATTGATTATACATTGAAGTGTATAAGAGCGCGAACCTGATGCTAACCAAAAAAATAAAAAATAAAGAGGAAAAAAAATGAAAGCCGTTTACAACTCCCTGTAACGCCGAATTAGAGCGCAGCTCTTGAGGAGGAGGAAGGAAGAGGGGGGGTCACGTGACCAGGGAGTCACTTGACCTCGGGGGGGGGGTCAGTGGTCTAGGGGTCACGTGACCTCGAGGGGCGGGGGAAATTTTCCGCTAATTTAGCGGGGAAAATTTTCCGCTAAATTTAGCGGGAAAAATTTTTCCGCTAGACTTAGCGGGGAAAATTTTTCCGCTAACTTTAGCGGGGAAAATTTTCCGCTTGATTTAGCGGGTAAAATTTTCCGCCAGATTTAGCGGGGAAATTTTCCGCTAGATTTAGCTGGGAAAATTTTCCGCTAAATTAAGCGGGGAAAATTTTCCGCTATATTTAGCAGGAAAAATTTTCCGCTAGATTTAGCGGGAAATTTACCCATCATGCACCGCGCGGTTATGCCGACGGCGACGCCGACGCCGCTCAAGCCGGAAACGGGCGCCTAAGAGCTGCGCTCTAAAAGGCGCGGGGAAGGGAAGGGGGGGACATATTTTCCCAGCAAATCCAACGAAAGAACAATCATATTAAGGCTGATGACTTCCCATCGTCTGAAAATTCCCAAATATGACCCCGATTCGACTTCCCGCGCGCCTCTTCTAAACGCACGAGCTCGCTCGATTCCAGCACGATCGCTTCACAAATTAAGAAATTTTTGGAAGAATCCCAGGAGACCTTGCGGCGAGGGGTATTGTGGGGCTGTTCAGATGTACGCTCGCACCGACTCGAACGCTTCGTATATCCTGGAAACGGAACGATTCATTCTTACATAGTTATTATAGCGTGCGCTAGTGTCTATGGGACTTCCAGTTTTAAACTGAAGCAGACAGTAACGAGTCCACTTTTGCGATGCTCCTGTACATTCCCTATGAAAAATACGCGCGTGCATTTTGTCCCTTCGCCGGAGAATAACAGGAATTACCTTTGTTACTTGGGTCGTAGCCAATAGTAGGTAACTTTATTAACATTATAAAAGTGCAATTTTCTTTACAGACAGTATTTATTTCTGATCAGTGAGCGATATTCACCTACCCAGTATTCCGGGCCCGATCCTATGTTCCAGAGCAAGTGTGTAAAGACAAGCGACGAAGCTAGGTAAGAATAACAGTTGAAAATAACTTAGGCTTGTTCAAGGAGCGCGAACGTCCCTACGACGCTATTATTAATATTCTGTTAGATTTCGATGCCACTAAAATTAACCTTATTTACGAGCGGTTAAAACGAGTAAAACAGTTAAATTACGCAAACTACAAAAGGTGTTTTTTTTAATTCTTATTGCGCTGCGTTTATCCGGCGATAAGAGTTTTCTTACTTTCCTCCATTTTGAAAGTTTTCGAGCGTACAGATATGATGTTCTGAATGCTAAAACGTACTTACCTTTGCACCCATAAGCAGAGTTAAAAAACGAATGTTATTTATTGCAAATCGCACTCGTTACTTGGTTTCCCCTTTCTTTTTATCGTCTACATGAACAGGCAGGTACTAGTCCCCTGCTATTACGCAGTTATTGACGTCTCGTTTCATTTTCTACATACCCTTCATTGCTTTGGCACGCAAACTACCCCGCCGAAAAGCCCCGGTGCCGTGTTCGCGCCAATGGTGTCGGACAGTGTACATAAATGCATGCGTAAAGCTATATTTGCACGGTGTTTAAAGCCATTAGTTTGAAGAAAAAAACTGACTGTAACTGGCCAATATTCTTATCTACACGACTGCAAAACGTCCCAAGCTATCTACTACGAAAGAATGCTTCGTAATATTTGTTTTAATAATCAAACAAAGATAAAAAAAACAACTCCCACCTTTTCCCGCAGAAGAGCATTACAGGAGGTCAATTTAGGCTGGTTGGCGTCTGCTCTAATTTGAAACGGCACACAAGCGCCAGCTGAACTTCTAGCGTACATTATAACCCCATGTGTACTCTCTCCTATCATTGGGAGCTCAGAACGCACATAAAAGACCGAATACAGAAGGAGGTCATCACATACACGGTCTTTGTTTTTTCTCTGCCTTCTCTGCATTTTCAAATCACAAACTCTTAAACCAACGTCAACTTCGTCTTCTATTTCTGGATAATCCCGTACATCGGAACGTCACGATGCGCCAAGCAGACGTTTGGGGCACCACATATTCCCGAAACGGTCTATTGTATATATTCGTCTTGTGACATGCAGATAGCACAAAACTCAACATCCTAATTATTCGCCGCAAAGGGCAGGAGTCGTCTGTCTTTTCTTGGCATCGCAGCGGTCGCAGGAAAGCAAATAGAGATCACTTTCTATACCCAAAAAGGCGCGCATGGGAAAAAAAAGTATACATGTTTTAATTATGTCGCGCGTGACACTACTGCCTTCTAAAAGTAACACACGAAGTGAAGTCCTCTCCGAGCAACTAACGGAGAACGTGATTCAATTACTGCCACGAAACTAATCCTGGGAGAGCCGTTAACCAACGAAGAGAGCACTTCGTCTTCCCGAGCTGCTCCCTCCACACGGACACATCGTTAACAAAATGAGACGGCAGCACATACGTACGCCTGTAATTTATCCTTCACGCCTAATTGCCGAACTGTCAACCGCTTTCCCTGCAACTTTTCGAAACATGGGCCATTTCGACAAGCTTCTCTTTCGGGCTTTGTCCATCTACTCAACACGGTGGTTACCTTAACATGACGACTGCTGCACGTTTCGTGTCTAGGCTGTCTTCGCTCGTCAGTTCTCTCCAATTTCCGAATATGGCGATCTCGAAATCGTCGTTGGTACAACGGCAACTTAATTTCATTCTTTCGCGTAACTCAGTGCTTCTCAATGTGTGCAACCTTGCGAGCTATAAGAAAAATATAACCCACCGCGTCGCGACCTGCCGGCGACACTCCACGATGTCACGAGCTTTCCCATTTCAGGGCATGAACAGTAGAAGACAGAATTTACGCTGAAATTTTCTTTGGCACTTGCCATACTCAAAGTGAATCACCCGGGCTGCAAACAATTACAAGAAGAAGAAAAAACAAAGCATCACAACAGGAACAACTGCTCCTTTTGATCAAAGTGAGCTTGTTTGTTAGAGCACAGTTTCTCAAAAATTGGGGCGGAGTTTGCGCACCGTAACTCTCAGTTCCAGCTCGATGTTGAGATGCGACCTGTATATCGATTCCGTCGACTCCATTTGAAATATATATATATATATATATATATATATATATATATATATATATATATATATATATATATATATATATATATATATATATATATATATATATATATATATATCTGAGAGGAAAGCAAAACCCTTGAAGAAAACAGCAACAACGGGCGGTTTATTCTTCGACGTTTCGGCCGGAGTCCGGCCTTCGTCAGGAAGGCCGGACTCCGGCCGAAACGTCGAAGAATAAACCGCCCGTTGTTGCTGTTTTCATCAAGGGTTTTGCTTTTCCTCTCAGTTATACCCCACGCCTTCGGCCCCCCGCCACCATGCCCGTTGTATATATATATATATATATATATATATATATATATATATATATATATATATATATATATATATATATATATATTAAGTTTCCGTGTTGTTTTGCGATGTTTCGCTGACTCTGTCGCGTTTCTCCAGTGGGGTCGCGGCCCACAGTTTGGGAAACACTTTCATAACTGATCGCGGCGTGACAACAAACACGATTCCCTTTTCCTCCGCAACTCACCTGATGCAGCTGTGCCACCTGGCGCTCGAGCAACAGCCGTTCCTTGGCAGACTGCTTGATGACGTGCTGCAGCTCACCCACGTTCTGATACAGCAGGCAGTTCTGAGGGGGCGAAAGGGAAACTATCAGAGGCAGTGAGGTCATCAGCCATCGCCGGCACGCGCAAATAAAAACCGCCGAACGCCGTGCCGGTGAGTGCACGCGTCGGCGCTAAACAATGGGAAAGGAGGAGATGCTGGCGCGCAGGCGCGTCACAGCACCATGCTCCGACTGGGAAGATTTGTTGCAGTTCTGTTTCAGTTTAGTAATCCTCAAAGGCAAGTGCAGTGAGTGAGATTACTGAGTAGGCGCAGAGGCTAGCTGCCTTCATCTCCACCCACCGCCTAGCTGCCTTCATCTCCACCCACCGCCTCCCTTCAGTCAGGGCCAACGAGAACCTTGTCTACTCTTCCCATGGGGTCTAGCGTTTAAACACCAAACGCAAGGTCTAGCGTTCAAACGATGAACGCCAGACTCTGTGCAAGGAACAGACGACGCCTTTGCTTGCTCTGATTGGAGGAAGACAGTGGGTAGAGGCAAAATCTGCTAGCCCTTGCGGCTACCCACTGGTCCATCCAATCAGAGCAAGGCGCTCTGACATCACCGCGCATTTTCATCTCCTCTTCTTTAGTCTACCTCCGCATAGGCGTGTGGCGCGTAGAAGGCATCGGCGTGTTCGGCCTTTCAGACATCACGGTTACCTAGCTCGAAACAAAATAAGGCTAATCATACTTAGGTCATTATAAGTGTGCGCACGATGGGGAGTTGCACCTGAAGATAACCAGAGCCGTCTATACTGAGAGAGTTTGGCCTTCTTAATAAGATTTTGACAGCCTGGCAACCCCAGCAGCGTAGTCTGAAAACCGGGGATGACTACTTCCGTCCGCCATTTTGTGGCTCTGACTCATAGGAACTCTATGCGAATTCTCAGGAATAAACATACAAAGAAGTAACGCCATTTTGTGTTATCGCGAAATTCGCAGGTTCTAGCGGGCAACAAGCTGCACCCATTGTCCAAAATCTCTCAGTATAAACGGCTCTGAAGATAGCCTCTGATGTACTCGCGCGCCTCGGACTTGGTAATTATTTTACATGAGACCACAAAAAGACCGTTTCATCTCGATCAAGCCGAGCAAGCTTATGTCACTGAAAATTCTTGCCACTGTTAGAGGCGGGGTTTATGCCGCACGTCCGGGAGCTTCCTGGCTCGTGACGACGACCATTCCCCGAAGTGAAGAACCCAGGGGTCCAGTGGAGGTGGGAGAATTGGTAACGTAACGAACGGTTTAATTACATGGTTGCGATACAGTCGTCAAATCCGAGAGAACTCCTGAGCAGCCTCGCGCTCCGCCTTATATAGGGGTCCGTTTTCTCCCTCACTCCCCGCCAGGGCAGCAAGTGCGCAGCAGCAACCCGCCGTCAAGTGCGTCGTAGCAAAGTCCGCCGCGTCGTAGCCAGAAGTGCGTCGTAGCCATGGTCCTCCGCAATTAGGTCATGCCCCTCTCTCCCTTTTCCTGAGCGCGCCAAGCCCCACGCACGCACACACGTCCCGTTGACGTCACGGACTCGTTGAGACCTGTCTCCGCAGGCCCAGGCACGCAGGCGATGATCCCGGGCTCGTCGGGACTCGTTTCGCGTAGGCCCCGTCCAGCAGGCGACGTTCCCGGACAGATCATGACTCGTTTCCGCAGCGTTGAAACTCGGAAGAAGGTCGCCGAAGGTTCCATTCTTAACAGCCCCTCCGGGGCCAGGGAAACCTCGAAAGGCCGGTGGTACAATCGCTGGCCTGAAGAGGTGGGCTTGGAGTAGGCCTTGAGAAGACGCTGCAAGCACCCAACAAACTCCCAAACCTCTTACAACGGAGGCATTAGCGGAAACGTCCCACACAACACCACGCCACACCGCAGTCAAACGCTCGGAATTCGCCAGAGACCCGCCAGACCGGATTACGGATGACCATAATTTGCCAAAACAATGCAAATTGAAAACTATAGTACAATTTCGGGTATCGAGACCCCTGTCGCCAAAACTCATTTTTCCAACGAGGTCACAATGAACAAAATACAAAAGACAAAAACTCTTCGCAATTTGTGAGGTCCTTTTGGGGTTTTAACGAAGTGCCCCCACTTAGATCCTCATTCCCGTGGATGACGAAGACCTCTGAGATCATCCCTACTGTTTTTCGTGATGCCAGAAAAATCTGCTCAACCCATCGGCATTGCCGTTAAATTTGCCTTTCCTTTTTCTTGCCCTGAAGTCGTAGTGATCGATTTTCACGTGATTTCTAGACGTGAAAATGCGGTCCTTATAGCGCCGATAAAACAATCCGCCTTTTTCATGCCCCGTTACATTGGTCCTAGCAATCTCCTGAGCTGTACCGCGAAACCCTGACACACTAGGGTCGCTCTTCTGCTCGACTGTCAAAGACACTCTGTCTACTCGTAGCAGAGGACCAAAGTTACGTGACGCCGGAGCTACGAGAGATCTTTCACTGATCCCGTCTTCCTCCGCCTTTTCCGCCGGTTCGTTGGGACGGCGTACACTTTCTAGTGCTACGAGGTCAGGCTGTTCTACAACCTGGTCCCTCTCATCCCGTTTCTCTGCCTCGAGCTCTGGGAGTGCCTGCTCCCCGACAGCTGCCTCTGGCTCTGGATCACTCGTCAACAAAGGGGCGAGCTGACGCGATTTGGACCTCGTACCTGACTGAACTAGTCCCTCTCCCAGTTGTTGACCCCTCTCGCGCAGCAGGAATTCTGACCGGTTAGAAAACAAATAAGGATACTCCAACGGGACTGTTTGCGAGACAGCCGCCTCTGTCACTAGCTCTCCGAACGGGCCAGTTATCCTTACTGTCGCCATAGGCAGACAGACACTGTGCTTTTCGAGCAGCTGCTTGATCCAAACTACCTTTCCAGTAAAATCGGATGTCGTTACATACGACGGATGAACAACGTCCATCGTCGCTGCACTGTCCCGAAGCACCCTGCACGGCTTTCCGTTTACCTGGAGCTCGTGAAGATAGGGACGAAGGAGCTCCAGGTCCTCGTCACTACCGGTCACGGTCGAGAACACAACCCGCGGTTTCTTACATCTGGCCGCTGTGTGTCCCGGCTCCTGACAGTTGTAGCACAGGAACGGCTTCCTAGCCTCGAACTGCCCTGTTTGGCTTTTCCGCGCCTCGTCTCCGTTCGAGTGTTCTGCGCTCTTTCTGGGACCTTTTGTCCTGCTTCGGGCTTCTCGGGCCCGTTTTCTCGCGAGCCGTTTCCCTGTCGGAAGGTCTTGCGCTGATCGCTCCGGCCGGGTTCGCTTTCCTCTCCGCTCAGCTTTCTACGCGTTGCGTACTCTTCGGCTAGCTCAGCGGCCCTTTCGACAGTGTCGACTCCTACCCTGTCCTGCACCCAGAGCTTGACTGACTGCGGAATGCTACGAAAGAACTGTTCGAGGCACACACACTCGACTACCTTGTCTCGGCTTTCGTACACTTCCTCGCTCTTCAACCATTCTATCAAATTGGTTTTAAGCCCGTAAGCGAATTCCGAGTAGCCCTCGCTGCTCTTTTTGGATGCGTTTCTAAACCTTTGACGGAACGCCTCGGCAGAAAGGCGGTACCGTTTCAAAAGGCTGGACTTCACCTTGTCGTAGTCGTCCGCGTCTCCAGCACTAAGGCGCGCGACAACCTCTGCAGCCTCACAGGGCAACAAAGTCAAAAGCCGTTGCGGCCACGTTTCTGGGGCGAAGCTCAACTTCTCACATGTCCTCTCAAAGTTCACTAAGAACAGGCCCACGTCTTCCCCAACTTTAAACGGCTGCATGAGCTTCTTCATTTGATACGACTCGGTCTCACTTGCTCGCACCGGAGTCCCAACTCTACTGTTCTGTGAGTTTAATCGCTGTTGTTCCATCTCTAACTCTAACCTTTTTAGCGCTGCTCGTTCCTCTCTCGCTGCAGTCTGCTCCCGTTCCTCTCTCGCCGCAGCCTGCGCTCGTTCCTCTCTCGCCGCAGCCTGCTCCCGTTCCTCTCTCGCTGCAGCCTGCTCTCGTTCTCTTTCTCGTTCCTCTCTCGCTGCAGCCTGCTCCCGCTCTCGTTCCTCTCTCGCTGCAGCCTGCTCTCGTTCTCGTTCCTCTCTCGCTGCAGCCTGCTCCTGCTCCTCTCTCGCTGCAGCCTGCTCTCGTTCTCGTTCCTCTCTCGCTGCAGCCTCGCTCTTAGCGTTCAGAAGCAGTTCCCACGCAATTTTAATTTCCTCTACTTCTGCGCTCTCTGAAATCGCTTTACTGATCTCAGATTTCTTCATCTTTTGCTCCACCTCCACACCCAATTCTTCACATAAACAGAATAAATCTGTTCTCAGTAACCTCATTAGATCCATGATCGCTGCTCTTTAGCTTTGGCTTTGTTCTAAAACTTGTCGCGAGGTTGTACCTAAACCTAGCGCACGAGTCAAACACTAAGGATTCCCAGCAGTTCAAAATTAATTACCCATAATCTGAAGCCTGGCGAATCTCAAAGCAAAGTCCAAACGCTCACCCGCAGATGTAGCACGATGTCGCATGGTCCGATCCCAACCGCTGCCAACCAGTTGTTAGAGGCGGGGTTTGATGCCGCACGTCCGGGAGCTTCCTGGCTCGTGACGACGACCATTCCCCGAAGTGAAGAACCCAGGGGTCCAGTGGAGGTGGGAGAATTGGTAACGTAACGAACGGTTTAATTACATGGTTGCGATACAGTCGTCAAATCCGAGAGAACTCCTGAGCAGCCTCGCGCTCCGCCTTATATAGGGGTCCGTTTTCTCCCTCACTCCCCGCCAGGGCAGCAAGTGCGCAGCAGCAACCCGCCGTCAAGTGCGTCGTAGCAAAGTCCGCCGCGTCGTAGCCAGAAGTGCGTCGTAGCCATGGTCCTCCGCAATTAGGTCATGCCTCTCTCCCTTTCCTGAGCGCGCCAAGCCCCACGCACGCACACACGTCCCGTTGACGTCACGGACTCGTTGAGACCTGTCTCCGCAGGCCCAGGCACGCAGGCGATGATCCCGGGCTCGTCGGGACTCGTTTCGCGTAGGCCCCGTCCAGCAGGCGACGTTCCCGGACAGATCATGACTCGTTTCCGCAGCGTTGAAACTCGGAAGAAGGTCACCGAAGGTTCCATTCTTAACACCACCTAAATAAACTTATAAATAAAGGAAGAGCATAAGAGACAGGGACGGACGTCGTGTCTTTTATGTTCTTACCTTTATTTATATTACCCTTACCAGCACGCTCTTCATTCAAAGTATTAATAGATTTTTCCCACATAAAAATGCGCCAAGCTGTGGGCGTACGAACTTACTTCGGTGGGAAACGCTACGCAAGCGCGAGCTGCCGGGAAGGGGGACTCTTTCTTCCCTGGAGATCAGTGTAGGACTTCGGCAAGTGCAAGGTCGCTCATATATTGGCGGCGTGCGCGAACTACAGGGGGCGCTCATCTAGCTATCATTATCATCGTTTGTGACGTCACGGGTAGGACATACTGGGACAGAACGCGCAGAGCTTGGATCCCTCGGCGGCTCATCAGCTAGCATCGTGCGCTGTTTGGGCAACGCGCAGCAGAGACTGTTTAACGCGTTGTGTTTATTTGGTGTAGTGATATTTGTAGTGGGACAGTTTAGCAAAGCGTGAAACCGTCGCACGCGTAGTCGTGCTAACAAACACTTTTGGCGCTGTGATGCCGAAGCGCTGGAACTGTGGTGCGCTGTTCTCCATCTACCCGAGTATGAAAAGCTAGATGATAAAAATAGACTATCCAGCGCTTTACACCACTGTAACGTCTACCACGGCGAATAGGCTATCTTTCAATTATAATTCGGACACAATAAAACTTAGAAAAGAATGTCTCATCAAATTGAAAATAGAAAAGCCAAATTCGAGAACCTCTCGCGTATGTAGTAATCAGCGTGTGTCCTCTTGGTTCAAATGTGTTCTTTGAGTGCTGGTCTTTTACTAGTTCCCAGTCGATTTCTTTTTTGAATTATATTTTATGTGCCACCACATTATAACCTATAGGTTGTTCTGGGGCACGAATCAAATAAAGCTTTATTATTATTATTATTATTATTATTATTATTATTATTATTATTATTATTATTATTATTATTATTATTATTATTATTATTATTATTAAAATTTTGTAAGCCAGAAAATAAACATTTCTTAAAAATAACGGGCAGGAAGAAGCGGTGGCTGACTTCCGGAGTCGTTTCGATTAAGTCCCTGCCTATTCACCCTGCCGACGCAAAACGTGCGAGACCCCCTCGCAATCAAAATGTTAAAAAAACACTGAAAAAAAAAATCAGGTTTATTTTTAAACAATAGTTTGGACACGCGCGTCAAAAAATAAATTCCACGTGAAAAAAAAATTGCAGCAATATTGACGCCGCGAGATTTATTTTAAATTCTGCGCCAAAGTCTATGACGTCAGGGAATGGTCATTCGCTCAACGAGATGATAATTCGCTCTTTCCAGCTCAACATGAAGGCGAAGCCGATCCACCTCTCCTCCACGCGCCCGGAATGCCGAGAAAGAAAACAAGTGGAAAGGAGGTGACTACCGAATAAATCGCGTCTCGCTCCGTCAATATTGCTCTAAAAAAATCTTTTTGGGCGTAAAAATAATTTTTGGACACGCGTGTCCCAACCAGACTGTTAACAAAAATATTTTTCTTAATTTAAGTGGCCCTTTAAAGCTGCCACTCAAGATGTTTTTAAAATCGCCTAAATATGGTGATAACTCACTCTGTGGGCCCTAAGCATCCTAGAAATCCATAAATCATAACGATGCGCAACCCATTTCCTTATTTAAAAAAACAATCAAAGATCGAACACACCGAGATCATCTGCGGCGATGGGAGGAGCATAGTTCCGGCAGCCAGGACGACACCTGACGAATGAAAACGCGACATTCGGTTGAGATTGGAAACGCTGTTATTACAAAGTCTGATGATTTTGTAGGTTATAAAAACAAATAATAGTAGTCGCAAAATGTTAATTTTTCGCGAAGAGGGAACATAAAGCGCGAAACACATGTACGACGAAACCGTCCGATCCGACGTCCGATCAGGCAATACGACGGTCGGAGGCGAGGGTTTTCGACGCTCTCCGGTGCTACGAAAACCCTCTCCCCCAAGGTCATTCCGGCAGTCCGCACGTCGGATCCGGGACGATTTCGTCGTACATGTGTTTCGCGCTTAATACTGCAATAATCGTCTCAAAAACAACGCGCTGTAATTTTTTTTTATCTCGCGGTATAGATAGGTTTATAGCCGTTTTCACTTCAAGAAAAAGGACGTCTTGCGCATTTTTCATACGCCCGGCGAAGTAGTTCTTACAAGACTTGGTTATCGGAGGAAGAAGCGTTGCTTTTGGCGTTTGTAACGTGTACATCCTGATAAGATAACACATATGTAATTTAAAAGGAACCTACAAGTATCTTTATTCTCCACAGAAAGAGGAAAATTAGTAATGCTCCGCGAAGAGCCGGACTCTTTTTACTGCGGTTCTTGACTTGAAAACGAGTACAGTAGGGTACGTGGCTGGGCTGGTTGGTTCATCTTAGTTAAACATATAAAATAGAGTAAA
>JAZHYW010036836.1:0-17738 GCA_037355805.1 Ixodes ricinus
AAGAATGCTCGAATAAATCTACAATAATATTATGTCCGAGTGTAAACGCGGCATCAGATAATCCTCTCACTGTACAGGGTATTGAACCGAACCCGAACCGTAAACCGAAAACCGGAAAAAATCGTTATTTTCGCGCAAACCGGAGTTGACCCGAAGCGAAATAATTTTTCTCGCTCGGAGCGGAACCGATATGTTTTCCATGCGGTTTTCGGTTCATACGCGAAGTGAGGTTGCGTGAAAAGTGCGTGGCGAAAAACATAGTAACCCGAAAAGTAAAACCAAAAAATTATAGAAAACAAATTATTTTTCGCGCTAACCGGAGTTGAACTAGACCGAAATAATTATTTTTTCGTTCCTGGGCAAAACTGATCAATTCTTTTCGCGATGTTTCGTTCATGTGGGAAGTCAAAAAGCGCAAAAAATTGGTAGCGGAAAGCTCTGTAATGTTCCATTATCAGGTTTTCACATAACGGTGTTCTTCATAATTTATAAAGTTCGTCTCGAGAACTGAAACGATATGAGCACCGTAACTATAAATTCTTCTGGGATTTCTGGTCTTAAGTATTTCTTTAACAGATGCCCACATTCGTCCTAACCTTTTATGGGGACCGAAAATGGCTTATCAAAGAAAATACCCAATTCGTACGTCAGCAAAAGGGACCAATGAATGAGCCTGTTAGGTGGCAAAACAGTGAGTTGGGCTAGTTGGTTTTTCACCTCTCTTTTCCCTTTTTTTGGCGTTCAGTTTAATCTTTGTTTGGTGTTTTCTTGTCTTCAATTTTGTATATCTGTGTGCAATTTTTCTTAAACGCCTTGATTTCATTGTGCAAACTGATCGGATAAGAAAGCGATACAAAGGCCGATAGATATTTTACAACCTGTACTAGTTGTCATAGTGTGGTGCATCTAATCTGCTTTCAAAATAACTCAACGGACTTAATGTCCTGTTTGAAATTAAAGTCTAGTACCGGGAAGGGGAGGGGGATTCAATCAACAGTTGCAGCTACAGAAAACACCAAACCAGCTTCGATCTCTGGTAGCTAGACTGCAAGGACCAAAACGTTTTCTCATCAGAAACACAAAACATCCAGGCGACACAGCTCTTCTAGAACATTCTTAGACAAGAGGCCGCGGCTTTTCAAGCGACGCGAATGTGTTACAATTTTGGGAGGAGAAGGGACCACCATCAAGAAGTCTACCCATTAGCGCAAGTAGCCCTGGGAATGCCTGCGACCCAGGTCAGCGTGCAGCGAGCCTTTCTGCACTGAAGTTCATTCTATCGTCCCTGAGGTGTCGTCTTTCCCCGGATATGCATGACGACGTCCTGCTTCTTCGGTCAGCAACCTGACATTGAACTGCGCTTTCACCCACGTCCGAGGTGCCCTCGCCTTAGCTCGTTCGTTCCACACAGTAATGTGAGCCTTTGCTTCTGTAGGTAACACATTTTTACAATATGCGTAGATCTTTTGCTGTCGTCAATTGTTTTTGTAGTATATGAGTACGAACTGGTTCGAACACGGTTTGAACCTTTATTTTTTCAAGCACTATTTTCAAGCACTACGGGTCTTCCGGCAACGAAATGTTTCAACTTTCATTTCGCCCTTGCGGTACACAACGTGATAATGAATGACAGCGCTGAAGACATATCGCTGGGAATCCGATACACAAAGCGAGTGACAGTGCTTTTTGTATCGGATGTCACGGCGCTATACAGCGCGCCACCGGCGAAACGCGGAACTCACAGACGCGCCGCGCGAGGGTCGAACTCGTCTTAGTAGGACCCGCACCTCGCACCCCGGCGCAGTTTCATTAGTTCTCAGAGGCCCTCCAGGTGGAGCAGCCTGTACCGACGGCCACGCGTTCCGGCGTTCGGGTTTCATTTCGTGCTGACTGTACCATTGCCAGACAAAACGCTTTTCAAGTCGATCTCCGCTAAAAGTCCGCGAGTGAAAAAGGCGCTCGACTTTATCAGTCCGCGCGTCCGCGGACGAAGGCGCGGATCGCAGGAATCGGTGACGTGCCGGTCACGTGATACACGGTCCGCGGACGAAAATCGCGATTCAGTCCGTCCTGTGAATCGGCCATAACCATCAATGTCTCGGCGGACATTCGTATAGTGGCTCGTGTGCAACTACTGCGGCGATGAGCATAGCCAAACTCTAACAATGCCTGGGTCTCAGCACGCGTTTTCTACTTTGCTAACCTCAGGTCGTGGGTAGTGATGAACTTTGGCGGCATAGGAGAGCCGTCAGACCCCGTGGCCGCTTGTTCTAGCTCCGAGTTGAGGGGATGAACGAAACTCATATTTCTCGAATTGTTGTAATGACAGACATTGCCTAGAAAAAAAAACGAGAAAAAGAAATAAGCCAATTTGTTTTCAGTTATTAAGGTTATGGAGAGATTCTAAGTGGTATTTAACGAACGTAGGAAACATCTTTTTATCAACACTTTAACTGTCATTGTGGAGTGTTGGTTCTTTCAGTGTTCATCACACCTCCACTCTAAAGCCGCAATCCGCCTTTCTCAAGATTTGTACGGTACTCAATACAAGTAATCTCATTACTCGTAATCGATTACATTTTGGATTAATTTTGTATTAGTACGTAATTGCAGGAATATTTTTTTAACTTTTGGTAGTAGTAAAGTACTTGTTACCATTTCTACTCTGCCCTACTCGTTTTGATTGTGCCCTTGTTTGTGCAAGTTTAAAACCATGGAATCCTCGAGTCACGCATCTTACCTCGAGTATATGGCTTACTAAAATTGGTAGATTAACACGAAATAAGAAGTTTACAATCAGTGATTTTCTAATTCCATAATGGACAATGCAAAAAACAAGTTTTGAAAAAAAAAAAAAACAGGCAGAAAATATATGTCGTTTTGAAAATCGGGAGTAATCGGAAAAGTAACGGTATCTTCTTCGAGTAATGGCCAATTACTTTGCTCCTTGAGCAACGAAGCAATCTAACTGAATACTTTTCAATCGGGGGTAATCGTAATTGTAATCGATTAATTTTATTTTCAAGTAACGCGTACCGCAAGACGGCTCTGTTTATACCCAACAAAACAAAAGACACGGGGTTTATCCGCGGACACGGTGACAGAAATATCTGCGGACACGCCTCAAGGACCTTCGAAGCGTGCCTGACTCATGCATGCATCCAACATTTTCGCAGACGGTTTTTGCATGACCGATATGAGAGGATTTTCACGAAAGAAAGAAATACGACACAGGCAATGTTTGTAGACTGTCTTTTGGATATTGGACGAGCAGCCTGACCGCGGCTTAAAGGGACGCTGCAATGATTTTTCAACTTCGTCCACCTTAGCTTTCCTCCTCAACGCAAAAAAACGAAACGAGAAGCCACGCGATCGTGAAAAGTGCTTGGGCACCGGTGCGATAAGACTCCGAGCTTCCACCGTTCTTCTTTAAGCGCTCCGTGTGACTTGTCATCCGGCAGCTATGATCAGTGCCTTTACGGCCACTCATTGGCCAAGAACGCGAATCTAAATATTCGTCGACGGATCGATCGTTGACGACCGCATACGTACGACGAGACGCGGTGCTGGTGCCCAATGCGTGAGCTGGGGTGGGCTGATGACATTGGGTACCGCGGATGTATCACGGCGAAGAGGGCTGAGAGATTTCGAAGGAAACGAAGGACGAAATAGTGCTCTGTATTCTCGAATTTTATGCCGAAAGGAAAGATTTTTTACTTTCTACGCCTCTTTTTTTTTTTGCCCATTAAACAAGATGCGAATAGTCAGTTCTCAATCTAAAAGTTTTATCCCAGCCCAAAATTAATTTTATGGCCCCCTCTTAAAGTAAAGCAGAAGAGGTTCTTTAATAAAAAAAAAGAGGGGCTAATTCTAAAATATTTTCATCCCGTGAGTCTAACTGCCACGTACGTTTTGCACGAAGATGTAACCAGGCGAGAGAAAAAAACGAAAAACCTCCAACCAGTCGTTACGTCATAAAAGAATCTTTCGGCTGCCAAGCACGTGTCGCTCGTGTCGGCAGTGTGTACACCTGCAAGCTTGACAGGTGTATTCCCTGCACTGATACCAGTCGTGACGTCTTTTCTGCCCTTTTTAGAAATAGCAAGAGTGCGCTTGCATAGCTTCGACAGGCGCTGAAAGATGGGCGAGAGCAATGATTCCAAAACCTCCTTTTTATGACTTTACGCTCCGGGAAGGAGTGGGCTTCAGCGGTACTTTGAAAATACTTTTCTGCAACCTCCGTGCTCAAAATTAAAAAAAAAAAAAATCTCGGTAATTGCGATGCAAGGACAAATGAGGACGATTTAAGTATTTTTACTCAACTACTCCTACGTACCCCTTCAGGTTCCCTTTTAGGTGGACATCTGTGTTAGGCACTCGAAGCTCGACCAGCATTTCTAGAGAAAGATAAAGGACACTACCAAGGAAAGTACACGAGGCTATATGTACGATTAAAAAACGGTATTTCGTAAGACAACATGTTGAGTTGTGTCAAAAGACCCCCCCCCCCCCCCCCCCGCTTCCAAAGCAACAAGAACAACAACAACCAAGTTTTTGTAAGCATCTCAATTTGTCTTTGTTTTGTAGTCTCGCGGTTTTATTCTGACGCCTAGACACATCTTTTCCCTGACGGTCAAACGCGGAATAGGATACGTCGCACATCATCCCGTCCTAAAAGGTGCGAGAAAAGAAATTAAAGAATAACAAGAAAAAAGGGAGGCTCGGGGAAATTAATGACCCCGCAACAACCGGGTGTAATACTGCACGTTAATTGCATTGTCGCAATGTCGAGCGGGCCCCCGACAACCGACACGCAGTGAGGCAGGGGCCAACGCTGTCCCACCACAACAAAGCGTGACAGAGCGGAAGGGGAAGCAACTGACGTCCGCCAACGAAGAAAAAGAAGGCGACCTAGAGACGAAATAGAAAAGGCTGATGCAGAGAAAGCAAGAAATAAAAAGAAAGAAGAGAAAGGAAGAAGAATGGAAGGTCAAGAAAGGAGGACCAGTGCCAGCATTGCGCTCGGCCGACATTAGACCCCGACCGCGGATATTACGGTTATACCTCGGTCTGATTTATAGCGCCGTATATAACTCGGCGCAGTGCGGCGTGCGTTTGTAAGGAGGCTAGCACAATGAGACGAAAGCAAGAACCGTAGCGCCCCCCCTCCCCCCCCCCCTTTTCTGCTCCTCACAAAATTAGCAAACTAAGGCTGCAGAAACAAAGGAAGAAATTGGAGGAATGAGTGATACACAAGGAAAAGCAAAAAAGAAAGGCTACTGGCCGAGCCGGTATAAAAAAGAAAGAGGTTAGTTACTTTCAATATTCCCTCCACTAAGAGCCTATATGGCTGTGTGCCGACTCAGACCAACTCGCTGAGGGGAGGAGGGGGGCTAAGATCGGAGAGGAAAAGCCAAAGCGATTGATTTCGCTGTCGCGCTTTGTTGTATTTGCCGTACAGCAAGACTCTGCCGGCCGGACACAATGGCGGTTCTGGTTTCTAAGCTGGGGCCTTTGTAGACGTCTTTACCGGCTGATCTGGTTTGGTTTATGACTCCACTTTTCTTATTTTATTTCGGGTATTGCTTTGTATTGCATTGCGGATAAGTGAAAAGCGGAAATGCGTCCTTTTTGTTTTCTAGTCAGTCACAGAGTATATTATGGCACGCGGTTGAGCAGTGGATACGTCGGCTGCCTGATTCTCACTGTTTTAGTCTTGCTGAAGTCGGCATGATCTTCTTGATAATCCTGCGCAGGTTAATAAAAATTATATATATATATATATATATATATATATATATATATATATATATATATATATATATATATATGTATATATATATAATTTTTATTAACCTGCTGCAAGTTACTCGAAGAGGTCGTGCCATTACTGACAGCAAGACAAAACAATGGCAAGCAAGACAAACAATATAAATATATATATATATATATATATTATATATATATATAAGTTGTTTCATTATTATTAAAAACCCACAAATCATAGAATATGCCGTACGTGCTTTAGGTGTGCCTATGATTTATAGAGTTCGGTTACGCGGAGCTCTGTGTGGTTTCGGGTGCGTTGCACAATCGCGCGGGACTTCGCCTGATGGAGTGTCTCTACGCTACGGACGGTGACGTCGAAGCTAACTCACGTCATGCCATGTTGCAAGAAGAGGAGGGTTATCGTTCTTGTGACGTTAGCCACTGGCTGCCGTGAGAAGTGATGAAGTCACACACCGGCTGATCTATTCGTCAATAGTAATGATGATGATGATGATGATGATCGAGACCGACGACGATTATGGTGGTGATGATGAGAACGACTACGACGATGATTATGATGTTGGCGGTGTCGATGATAATATTAATAATTATATAGTCAATCAATAAGTGTTTATTATAGTGTCCAGAAACAACCAATCGTTCTTAGTGCTGGCACACCTTAAAAACAAAAACTAGCAAAACACACACATACACACTAGAGCAGAAGGGGAACGTAGTCCACCAGTCTGAGACTAAATATATTAACAAGTACGGAAGACCCTCAAATCAACAAGGGAAATCAAAATCACAAAACAGAGACATCACCATGTGTGAGAGAAAAAGCAAACACTTGGATATCGTACTGACAAACATCAACCCTTCCAACTGATCAGCCCTTTTCTTGCAAGAGGAAGTTTCGAACAGGTTTTGGAACTTGCTCCCGCATGATTTAAAATTATCAAGTGTATCAGAGTAACGGTTAAAGCACTCAGCCTATCTTTGGATCGGGTTTAAGTGACTAAAATGTCGAGAGATACAAAAATATGATCGAAGCCGTGTAGGAACACGTTGAACTCTCAGGTTCACTTCGGACAGAAGGCTAAGATAATTAATCAAGCCGTGAGAGGTCTTTGTGGAGGAAGGAATGACCGAATGCTTTGGTGCTCTAGCACGGACTGGCCGCGCGTTTATCTCTCTTTCGCGTGACCCGCGACTGATCCGCGGGACGGAGCTCGCTGCTCGAGCTCGGTGTTGCGGCCTTTGTTGTGGGCTCCTACAGGGCTCCCCCCTGGCAGCATGGATCGTGGGAGAACGGAGAAAAGTACTAGATCCAATGCTGGCAACACAATAAGAACTACAACAAAAGTAGCAGATTCGATGCTGGTAGCCGCGTGATGCCGATATGACATGTCATCTTGTCCATGAAACGTGTTTCATGTCAGGTGATGCCCTGGTTTTCTGGGGTGCGCAAATTTGGTTGGTGGACGTGAAACTGGGTGCTGAGTCGTTGAAAGCGGGTTTTATACGATCCATGGTGATAGTTTCTGGATGCCCGGGCCAGTCAATAGTGATGGTCTTGTCGGTTCCGTTGTGGATCTTAAACGGGCCGTCGTATGGTGGAATAAGGCCTCTTCTTCACGTCTTTGCGGACGAATGCGTGAGTACAAGTGTAAGTTCTTGGCTTACAAGTACCTTGCGAGAACTGGGCAACCAAAGAGGCGTAGGCTGGAGCTCATGGATGAACTGTCGCAAGTCATCCAAGTACTGTGGTTGTGGCACACTATACTTGGATGGGTCGAAAAATCCTCCGGGAGTAGGAGCGGCGATCCCTACACCAATTCCGCTGAGGTGCAGTTCAGGTCTGTTTTAAATGCTGATCTAATGCCGAGGAGGACGAACGGGAGATGGTCGACCCATTCAAGTCGCCCGTCTCGTGCCATCATCGATGATTTTAGCTGCCAGTGCAAACTTTCTACCATACCGTTTGCTGACGGGTGGTAAGAGGTTGTGCGCACGTGATGGGCTCCAATAATTTTCGCTAGGGCAGCAATACAGCGAACATTGGAACTGGCGTCCCCGGTCCGTAGTGATAGTTGAGGGCAACCAAAACGGGCTACCCAAACTTCAATGAAAGTTCTGGCAAATGTCTCCGCGGTGATGTCAGGGAAGGGAGTTGCCTCAGGCCACCTGGTGTAGCGGTCAACGCAGGTCAAAATATAGGTGAAACCCCGACATGGTGGCAAGGGACCCACGATGTCGAGATGGATCATGGTCAAAGCGTGTACCGGGTGTTCGGAAGGGCATTAGAGGTGTTACGGTGTGCTTGCTGACCTTCGACCGTTGACATTGTAGGCAACCTCTTGGTCTGCTCCGTACATCCGCATTAATGGTAGGCCACACATAGCGTGCTGTTACCAGTCGTTGTGTGGCTCGGATGCCCGGATGGCTTAGGTTGTGCAGATGGTCGAAGACTTTCCGACGAAGGGCTAGCGGGACGAAAGGTCGAGGACTGCTGGTAGACACGTCGCAGAGGATGGTGCCGGTAGAACGAGGGAGAGGAACTGCCCTCAATACCAAGGACTTCAGCCGGTCAGGATGGGCTAGCAGCTCCGGATCATCCCGTTGTGCCATAGCAATGCTCTCAAAATCGACACTTCCAGGACTTGCCGAGACAGCGTCGACACGGGAGAGCGCGTCCGCTGCTGAATTGTCTTTGCCTTTTACGTGGCGGAGATCTACAGTGAACTCCGAAATGAAGGCCAGTTGTCGAATTTCTCGGGAGCAGTAGGTGGTGTGGCTGCCATGGAACGCATATGTTAGAGGCTTGTGGTCCGTCAGTATATGAAACTCGTGACCCTCAAGGATGTGCCTGAAATGTTTAACGGCCAGGTACACCGCAAGAAGTTCACGTCCGAAAGTACTATAACGTGTTTCTGCGGGCTTCAGTTTCTGGGGAAAAAACCAAGTGTTCGCCACTGGCTGTCGAGCATCTGTTGCAGGACAGCTCCGGCAGCGGTGCTGGAGGCGTCGGTCATGAGACGGGTGGGGGCCTCAGGTCGCGGATAGAAAAGCAGGGCTGCATTGGCCAAGGCTTCTTTCACGGTGGAAAAAGCTGATGCAGCTTCTGCGTTCCATGGGACTACTGATGATGGCCCTTTCTTGGTTTTAAGCAGATCCGTCATGGGTTGAAGTATTTCAGCACAATGCGGGATAAATCTGCGATGGAAGTTGATCAAACCCAGAAACTCACGAAGCTTGCGAAGTGACGCTGGTTGGGGAAACTCGCGGATTGCTCGGACTTTTTCTTCGAGTGGTAAGATGCCCATTGGTGTTACGCGGTGGCCGAGGAAGTCCAAGGCGTCGACTCCAAACACGCACTTCTTCGGATTGATGACAAGGCCGTACTGCTGCAGCCGGTCGAACAAAAGCCGTAGGTGTTGTTCGTGTTCTTCCGGAGATGAGCTGGCCACGAGGATGTCGTCAACGTACGCGAAGACGAATTGAAGTCCTCTTGTGACTTCATTGATGAGGCGTTGGAAAGTCTGAGCGGAGTTTCGCAGGCCGAAGGGCATCCGTACGTATTCAAAAAGTCCGAACGGTGTGGTGATGGCCGTCTTGGCCACATCCGCCGGTTCTACGGGAATCTGGTGGTAGGCCTTTATTAGGTCTACCTTGCTGTAGATGTTGGTGCCAGTCAGACCAGCGGAGAAATCGTGGATGTGCGGCAAAGGGTACCGGTCAGGTACCGTGCACGCATTCAACGCCCGATAATCTCCGCAAGGTCTCCAGTCGTTCGGGTCCTTTTTTGGGACCATATGTAGTGGCGACGCCCAGTTGCTGGAAGACGGGCGTATGATCCCAAGCTCCAGCATGTGTTCAAACTCTCGACGCGCGATGTTTAGTCGCTCGCCAAAGAGGCGGCGAGGACGCGCGGAGATGGGCGGGCCGTTGGTGATGATATGGTGTGTCACACCATGCTTGATTGGCACCTCGGCATTGCAGGGTCGGGTTAGGGCAGGGTACTCTGTGAGGAGGGCTTCGTACCTCGAGGTCGCCGCCAGGGAACGCATCGGAGAAGCCGTAAATGACGACAGGATACCCTGTATGGTCAAGGATGTGTTCGCATCGGTGAGGCTTCTGCCGCGGATGTTGACGGAGAGGCCAAAGTGTGCCAGGAAATCTGCTCCCAGTATGGCCTCACGAATGATCCGCGACAATGAAGACCCACCGAAAAAGTCGCCTTAGTCCTATGTCGATGGATAAAGATCGCTGGCCAAAGGTGGCAATGGTCAAGCTGTTGACGGCTCGTAGGGGCGCGGTTTGTTGAGCTTGCTGACGGTCAAGTCGTGACGCGGGCAAGACGCTCACCTCGGCCCCGGTGTCCACTAAGAAGCGGTGACCAGAGATTTGGTCGACGACGTAGAAAAGGTGGCTTGTGTGTTGGCCATCGTCACTCGCCGCTGCTAGTGCCGGGCCTCGGTGTTTTCCGACCAGGAGCATGGTTGCTGGCAGTGCGTGGCACGTTCGGCGTAGCGCCGGTGGTACCAGCACAGGGCTCTGTTGCTTGACCGTGAAGGCTCGTCGCGAGAATGAACGGGCGTGAGGCGAGCCTCGCCTCGCTTGTCGAGAAGGTCTCTCGTTTGACGCCTTCATGGTGGCAACAGCACAGGTAAGCTGTGCTATGCTTGCCTTGATCTCTGCAATCGCTGCTTGCCAGGGCGGGGGCTCGTGAGGCTCGTGAGTTGCCACAGCAGCAATAGATGGTGCGGAATATTCGGCGGTGCGATCCGCCAGCATAGCAAGGCGATCTAGCGGCATGTCGTCAGCGGCTGCCAGAACCATGCGCATTCCTTGCGGAAGTTTTTGAAGAAAAAGCTCCCGCAGGATACGGTCTTGGGGGTCGGTGGCTTGGGGGCCCAGCAACTGTCGCATTTGGTGGAGAAGTTGTGATGGGCGGCGGTCTCCTAGTTCCTCGGCTGTCAGTAGCTGTTGAATTCGTGACCGCTCGGATGCCGTTGTTCGTTCGAGCAGAACGCCTTTTAAGTGATCGTAGGCGTCCTCACGGGGTGGCTGCGACAGCACGTCGTCGATTTCGTCGGCCACGTTTGGCGGCAGGGAGGCAACGACGTGGTAGAATCGGGACAGCTGGGTAGTGATACGCCGAAGGTGGAACTGCGCCTCGATTTGGGTGAACCAAACTCGCGGGTTCTTTGGCCAAAAAGGTGGAAGACGTAAGTTGATGGCTGAGAGGTTGGCGTCTGAGGCCTGAGGAGGGTGCCGTCGCCAGCGTGATCCTTGCCCTGGTCTATGTTGGTTGAGACCGCGAGAGAGGGCGGCGGGGTGTGTTCAGACGTCGGGTCACCATATGTGGAGAGAGGAACAACCGAATGCTTTGGTGCTCTGGCACGGACTGGCCGCGCGTTTATCTCTCTCGCGTGATCCGCGACTGACCCGGGGGCCGGAGCTCGCTGCTCGAGCTCCGTGTTGCGGTCTTTGTTGTGGGCTCCTACAGTCTTAAACAAAAACAACAGATGTGCCTTCACCCGACGCTGCTGCCGGCTTAACAGGTTGACCAGTTACAAGTTTCCCCCAACGTATAAACAAGGAGCACTTTTCTTTAAGGTAACGATATTTAAAGATGTATATAAATTTGCTTTGGATTCGCTCGACAGATAAACTGTTATTTTTGGATATGCCCCTCCAAACAACCGAGGCGTACTCTAGCTCGGATCTAACTAAGGAACCGTGCAACGTGGAAAAACGGACGGGTTTTTGTATTATTTCGTTTTGCGAGACATGGAACCAAACGTGAGCAAGGCCGATTGAGCCACTCTTCTAACGTGAGTGTCAGATCTCAG
Source organism: Ixodes ricinus (assembly GCA_037355805.1). Lineage (NCBI taxonomy): Eukaryota > Metazoa > Arthropoda > Arachnida > Ixodida > Ixodidae > Ixodes > Ixodes ricinus. The sequence goes on from JAZHYW010036836.1 coordinate 11,628, forward strand.
GGTTGAGTCAGAAACAACACCAAGGTAGCTCGGTTCAATTACACAGGACAGCAGTTCGCCATGAAAACAAATTGGAAAAATATATTCTTTGTCTTGCGAAGATATGTCATTACTTTTGTTTTAGAATGATCCAAACGGAGGTCATATCTAAACACCAGTCACCGAAGAAATGTGCGTCATTCTGAAGCGTGATGCAACCTCTCTCAGGCCATTATTTTTTCTAAAGTTTTATATCATCAGCATACTGCAGAAATAAAAATTTTTATATAATCTGAGAGACATCATTTAGAAAAATATTGAAAAAGGAGGTGGCCCGAGACAGCTGCCTGAGACACTCCAGAGCTTAACTTGTACAAGCACGAGGTAGTATTGTTCACAGGGACGGACGCTCGCCTATTGGACAAATAGTTTTTTTTTTTTTTAAATTGTATACTGAACCACATACTCCGTAGGAGGAAAGCTAGTATAAGAGGATATTGTGGTTGACTACGTCGAATACCTTACTCAGGTCGAAATAAAAAACGTCAAGCTGACCTCTATTACGAGCTACTTTAGGTGCAGCACACGCAAGAGATGCGAAATTGGTAGATCTTGGTCTGCGGAACATGAAGCCATGCTGATTGGGAGTGATTATACAACGAATCTTGAAGAGGAATTGATGGATAGCCATTTAAAAGCGTTTAGAAAAAAGAAAAGAGAAGATAAATGAAATCGTAATTTAGGACATTACAACTTTTTCCACATTTCAGGACCGAAACATCCACTGCCACTTTCCAGTCGTTAGGGAATTCTGCTGACGTCAAGGAGTTATCAAAAATTGTGCACGGTATAGCCGCATATCCTTTATGATAACCCCTAACAATTGCAGCAGGTATCCCGTTATGACCTGCAGAGAATGTGGGTCGCATTTTCTTAATACATAACCTAACATATTCCTCATCAACAACAAAACCTAAGGGGTCACCAAACCCATCACAGTGAAGCAATATAGTTTTGAATCAGTTAATATTTTTGTCGTGGACTGACGCGAAGTGATCCGCAAACAACTTAGACATGTCCTACGTATTCTCACTATTATGGTTCAAGACGATTTCGGACTGAATAGTCTTGCAGAAGTGGGATTTAGCGTACCTCCAGAATTTTTGAGGATTTTTAACGATATCTTCGTTTCTACCGAACGGTTTGTGCCTGAACTTCCCCTCTCCCAAGCAGTGCAACTGCATCGACATATGAATATTATCTTCTCCTGATATCTACGGCTGGCATCTGCTCGGCTCCTCCAGGTGGGCACAGGAACAGCAACGCGATGCGGCTCGCTAACACCGTGCGCTTGCTTGTGCAGGTTAATCCATGTTCCACTCCTTGGTACGCAAAAAATCTAGTACAATTTATGTGTCATGTTTTCCCCGTGCCCGAGGATTTCGCTGTCTTTGTTTGAGCAGTGTGAAGACGCGGTCGGCTAACTATACTACTGTCCGGAGACGCAGAGCTGAACCCCGGCCCCACGCGGTCTCGGGTGTCTCAGAAGTTTGGCTCTCTAACAGAGGCACAGATAAAACAATTTTATGATATGTTCACTCTGTTAAAATGTGCTAATGCCCGTACGATAAAATAGATAATGAAACAGTCGGACCTAATCGATTCCGTAAATGAGATTAAAAAATCAAATATCAATTCAGGGTAAAGTCACGAAAATCAAAGAGGGCTATCTGCCGTGAAACTAAAAGAACCGCCTGTGAGGTCGTCCAACAAGAGCTGTTACGTTGCGCCAACAGGTTGCATGCCCTTTAAAAGATAATTCCATGTTGGGGGTTAATCACAGCAAAATAAGAAGATAGGTCTCGACGGGATAATTTACTTTATTTTATGGCTTGGATGACGCTCAGTCCGAAACGTGGGCTCACACAGAAGGTAAACTCCTGAATGTTATGGCGACTCCTCCCAACCTGGTCATTCCTAGTGGCACCACCGCAGGTGCGTACAAACTTGGCGCATTTTCAATCTATAAATACAGACCGATCATAGTGAAATGTTTTACAGCGGAGCTGTTAAGGGCTAGTTTCCTTAGGATCCTGTCCGGTACCAAACAAATGTCGACACAACACTCTGGTTGCCGCCGTCACTCATAGATGGTGGTAGCTGTCCAGAGTGTTGTGCTTTCGGTTGTCTGCTCGCCGCCGTCGCTTATAGATAGCGGCAACCTTTCCAGCCTCAGCCACCAGACAACTGGTTGCTGCCGTCGCACATAGATGGCGGCAACGCTTCTTCGGAGGAAGGAGAGCGGGAACGAAACGAGCAGCGATGTGCGCAGCAGCGCGAATGGTTCCGCGACCGCCGCGAGGCCGCTATTTCCTTAAGTTTCACTGCGTCGAGCGCTTCAGATTCCCTTGTGAAAGAAGAGCCGATCACTCGCCAGGAAAGCCACCACCGAGAACAGAGGCTGAAGCTCCGCTGCTGTTCCTTCTTCACTAGAGTGGAAAGACTGAAAGTTTTGTCTTTTAATATGAAGCTGCAATTTTTATTTTCAAGTGCTAAACTGAATCCCAGCAGCATAACTGGCAGCGAACCCTGAGACATGCTAAAAAGAAGCTTGTTGAATTTGGCAAATCACAGAACAGTACATTTAAATTGCGCTATAACAAGCTTAGTATGAACAACAAGTGTTTGAGTGGCAATCCCCTCATCGACAGTGTCTGTGAGCTTAAAAACACGTCTGGTACTCAGGCTTAACAAAAGTCAGCTGATAACGACGTAGCTGATTTGGCTTCCAACAGGCCGCAATGACGACTCATGAGGGGCAGTGGCTTGTCATCGTTGCCAAAACCAGTTTCTGTTTTGTTTGCTAATATTCGTAGCGTTCTTGCTAAAAGGGACGATTTATGCTCTGTTATCGATTCCCCTGATGCTGACATAATCGTTTTGACTGAAACCTGGTTTTCGACAAAGTTCATTGTGTACCGACATGACAGAGGCCAAACGTGCGGCGGGGGTCGTCTTGATTGCTGTGTCTGACGTTGCTTTCGTAATCGTTCCTCGTTAATATAAGAAACAACATAGATATTGTGTTTGTTCATCTTCGCTTGCGCCACATGGGGTTGATTTTGCGAGTCTGTTATCCTCCCGCGTTCAGTAGTTCTAACTTCTTTCAAGGTTTACACGATGCTAATAATAAAGTTTCTGTTCGTTTTCCCAGTCTCCCACTAATTTTACTGAGGCGACTTTAATTATCCCAACATAGTGTGGTTAAGCGAACGACCATTTTCAGAACACTTTAGAGCGCAGCTCTTAGACGCCCGTTTCCGGCTTGAGCAGCGTCGGCGTCGGCGTCGGCGTAACCGCGCGGTGCATTATGAGAGATGTCCCATAATGCACCGCACGAGCCGCCCCGAGGGCATGTGACCGCCCTGTCCCTCGAGGTCACGTGACCCCCTCAGGTCAGATGACCCCCTCTAGGTCACGTGAACCCCCAGGACACGTGCCTCCAAGTCACGTGACCCCCCAAATCACGTGACCCCCTCCCCCCCCCCGAGGTCACATGACCCCCGCCCCCCCTCCCCCGCGGTCACGTGACCCCCCGGAGGAGATTGAAGAATGAGTGGAGGAGGAGGAGGAGAAGGAGGGTATACCCTCTCCTCAGTGCCCTTCCCTCGTCCGCCCCAAGAGCTGCGCTCTCATTCGGCATTACAGGGAGTTGTAAACGGCTTTCACTTTTTTCAATGGAATGTTACGACGTTTTAAAAATGTGTCTTGATTTCAATTTTGCGCAACTCGTTACGCAGCCCGTGAGAATCCCTTCATCTACATCAAACATCCGAGACCTTATTTTGTCTACTGTGCCCGACATCGTTTCTTCTATAACCTGCCTGAATGATTTCAGTGACCACTCATTGATTCATCCAAGCTTAAGGTTGCAGTATCTCGTGCTGTTGATAAGAGATGTGTCAAGAGATTATAAGAGAGTGCACCTCGAATAAATTAATTGTGGGTGGTGCGTTTTCCTTAATGACTACTTACAACTATTTTCGTATCCCTCCCTGGAAGAAAAATGGAACCTATTTAAATGCAAAGTTGATTCTCTCATTAGCACCTTCCCACCACTCAAGATCCGTAACTTTTAATTGTCAGTCTCCGTGGTTTCATCAATTCCTTAAACGATTGTCTAACAAGAAAAAACGTGTTTTTCGATCAAAGAAAAGTTCTAATTCTCAGCATCGTTGGGACGCCTATGCGTCCGCTGCTAGTGCTTATAAGACAGCCATTACAAACACCCAGGATGTATTTTTTAATGTTACCTGGCCCAGCATGCTGGTTAGTAAACCTAAACAATTCGGAAACTGTAAATAAGAATGATAAGTGTGTCGTGTCTCTTAGTAATACTGACGGTGTTCGTAGCAGTGATTGTGCAAGTGTCTTCAACGAAATGTTTGTTTTGGCATTCTCTTCCTCTCCGATTTTTTGTATTCCTGATTTTTCAACCGATGCATATTTTCCAATGGATTAATTTGTATTGACACTATAGGCATAGCCAATGTAATTGATACTCTCAAAATGTTGTCCTCTTCTGGTATTTACAACATAAATTCTAGTTTTTTGAAAAAATATGAAAATGTACATTGCAGAAATTTTATCAGAATTTTTTTAGCCATCTTTGGACCTTGGTTATATCTTCGAAGATTGGAAGTGTTGGGAGGGTGATTTCTTTTGCATAAATAAAAAGTCTCCAAATAACTACCGTGCTATCCCAATTACTAGAATACGCTGTAAAACTCTTGAACATGTCATATACTCTCACCTTGCTATTTTTACACAGTTTAACCCATACGTCAGTCATGCTTAACATGGCTTCCGGAAATAATTTTTTTGGCGAGACTCAACTTTTGTGTTTTACACATGACCTTTTAGCGGCAAGGTAATCTCAATCGACGAGAAGGTACGCCGAGAAATCCGGAGGCGCGAGAAAGGAGCTCGAGGACACGGAGAACGATTCCGGGTCTCGACGGTGACAAACACAGTAGACGACCGTCGGTGGGGAATCATGTTTAGCCCAGCAATAATTTGTCCGCAGGCGATTTTCGGAGGCGAAAAATGTTTAGACCAGCGTGCTTAGTGTGCGGGCGACTGTAAACGGGTGTCCTGCTTAGCCCACCGTACTTAGTCCGCGCGCGACCGTCCGCGTAGCGTCATATTTGGACCAGCATACTTATGGCGAATTCGGGTGGTCAATCGTCGGCAACTTCTTTTGCCGGAAAACCGGCAATAGTGTTCGCGTGGTCAGTTTCCGAGCCGGCGCAACGTTCGGTTGGTGGTTTTGCGGCAAGCACCGGCAACTCTCCGGCGCTTTTTCCGCCCGAGCTCCGATCGGCCGGGCGAGTAGGCGCCAGACTGTATCTGGTGTCGTCACTTCCGAAATAGGAGAGAAGGTCGAGGAGAAAAAATGAACGAAAGCACGAAACTGATCTGAAGTCACTTTAGCAGCTGCTACTCGAGTCAATCCAAGTCGGTGAGACATGGGTGACGGCGGCGACAAGCTCTCGCTAGCGGTGTCGCGCAGGGCAAGAGGCGAAGTAAACTGCCACCGTCTGGCGTTTTGTGTTCGCGTGGTGAGGGTCACGTGGTGTGCCGCCGGCGCGTTTCTGGTTGCGGGTTACGCCGGCTCGTTCTCGCCGGCGATTGACCACCTGAATTCGCCATTAGTCCGTAGACGACCGTCAGTGGGAATCATGTTTAGCACAGCATACTCAGTCCGCAGGCGATTTTCGATGGCGAATCATGTTTAGACCAGCGTGCTTAGTGCGCGGGCGACTGTAGACGGGTGTCCTGCTTAGCTCAGCATATTTAGTCCGCGGGCGACCGTCGGCGGCGCGTCATACTTGGACCACCATACGTAGTCCGTAAACGACCGTTGGCGGTAATTATGTTTTGGCACAGCATACTTTGTCCGCAGGCAATTGTCTGTTGCGAATTGTATTTAGACCAGCGTGCTTAGTGTGCGGGAGACTGTAGACGGGTATCCTGCTTAGCCCGAGCATACTTAGTCCGCTGGCGATCGTCGGAGGCGCGTCACACTTGGAATAGCATACTTAGTCCGTAGACGACGGTTGGCGGCAATCG